>CAJHQP010008349.1:0-27478 GCA_905132765.1 Moricandia arvensis
ACTATTTACATCTAAATCAAGTCTGATGCTCCGCCTATCAAACATGGAACCATCAACGGAAAGATGGGTGAACAGGTGAGTTCAATTTAAGTCAAATATAAACTGTATTCTTCTTTATCATTTTGGATAAACACTACTTAATTAATTTTTGCATATATTGTTTGGGCTGTTGGTAAAAGTGGATATGTTGATCAAGGAATGAGAAAAGAAAATTAATTAGTTCAGGGCCAGTACATGTTGAAAACAATGTAAAAACATAAAAGGCAAAAAGAGAAAATCCACGAGACTTAACCTATTGATGGTACCAAAATAATTATTACTTAATATATCATTCACCAAAAGAGTTGCTGGTAATCAAAACTGTTTTAAATAAAGGTCGGTCACATCTTCGCGATGCATTGTGCGGATTAACCTAAATTTTGTGAACGACTAAGAATTTCATGTTTGTAGAAACAAAAAAGTATAAAAAATGAGTTTGCCGATAGTATCAAAAAAAATCACCATTTTGGAAGCCATTCTTTTCTTTAACTAATTCAAATATTATAACTAAATCTTTGTCTTTACATTATAGATTTGATGTATTAAGTCATTCAACTACATTAAAAAAATACTATATAATAAGTAAAACTATTTGAATATTAATTAAAACATAAAAACAAATAATAACAGATATATAAATCACTGGGTATATATTGAATATTCAAGATATTTTATGTAAATATTTATTTATTTGAACTATGAATTGCTCATTTAAGATAGGAAAACCAGTAAATAAACCTATTCTAATTAACATATAATATCTCAAGAAAAAATTAAATATCTTATTTTATGAAAAATATATGAAAGTATCAGTTTCAACAACATATTCTTAGATATATATGTAACACCCGCCGCCCACGACTATGGGCCACCCACGCTCGCTTCTCAGCCCGTGGGCCCCATCCCGTTCCAACGGTCGGTGCGGTAAATTTTTCAAGGCTCGAAATTCATTGTATACTGACCCTGCAATCACCACCCGACCTTTTCCCGTGTTTGCCTCACTCGCACGGTATCGCGAATCACTTCCCGATAGGTCACCCATCCTTTCACTACTCCAGCATAAGCACACTTAACCCTAGAGTTTCTAAACGGATGTGTGACGAAAAAGGTAAGTCAACTTTGGTGACATAGGTAGCCAAATTCAATTCTCTTAAGCCTTTTCACATATCACAACTCGGGATGTTACAATTCACCCCCTCTCAAAGAACGCAACGTCCTCGTTGCACCCCTGACAGGTCTCAAGACGGCCTCTCGGGTCAGAACCGAGATGGCTAACCAGCTCTGATACCACTTGTAGCACCCCGACCGCCCACGGCTAATGGGCCACCCACGCTCGCTCTCTCAGCCCGTGGCCCCATCCCGTCTAACGGTCGTGCGTAAATTTTTCAAGGCTCGAAATCATTGTATACTGACCCTGCAATCACCACCCGACCTTTCCCCGTGTTTTGCCTCACTCGCACGGTATCGCGAATCACTTCCCGATAGGTCACCCATCCTTTCACTACTCCAGCATAAGCACACTTAACCCTGGAGTTCTAAACGGATGTGTGACGGAAAAGGTAAGTCAACTTTGGTGACATAGGTAGCCCAAATCAATTCTCTTAATCTTTTTCACAATATCACAACTCGGGATGTTACAATATAATTAGTAGAATATAATTATAGTTACATCAGAGATCTTTCTGGTTTTAATCAAGTTATATCAAAATGATTTTATAAATGTTGTTGAGCAATAAATAAGTAAAAAAAGATATAAATAATAAAAATTTCTGATTTATATGATCTATAATAATCATTTACAAATCATCATATATCCTACTGATTATTATTAATTACTACTATGAAAGACTAAGATCATAGTTGATTACATGTTTTAACTTATTTAGAATCTGTCTAAGAATATGTATTACCATCGTATTAATATCACAAATTAAATACATATATATAGCTGTTTATAAATATAAATCCTGATTAGTATTTGTATAATTTTTGATAAACTAGGTTTGCACTAGATTCGGGGTCAACCACGCACATTAATCGAGCACAATTCCAATACTTAATTTAGATAAATTAGTAATTGCTTCTAATCTATTAAATTAGGGGTCCTATTTTTATCTACTACTAACAAGTCATAGTATGACCACTTAAAGAATTAGTTAATATGACATATTTGATTATTTACATTAATTATAAACCAGCTATAAATTTAAATTTTACTTTTTAATTATAACAAAATCTGTTGAGAAAGAATCCAACGAATTCTTACTTAAAAACTTAAATAAATTTTATAAAATAACACTTTAATAAAATTTGTAATTAGTAATATAATATTATTTTAAATCAATTTTAAATAATATTTTTTATAAACCAAGAAAATAAAAAATTATATACTTTTTATTAAATTCTATAAATATATTATTGGTTATATAAAAATAGCATTGCTACATGAATTAAATATGATAAAATTATATTAAATAGGTAATTTAACAATTTTAAATTTCTATTAGTTTTATTTAAATAAATTATCACTCATCATTAAAATGGGTTAAAATTCGTAAACTATATAATATTTTATACAAATAAATGTATTAACATAGTTTAAAATTATATGTATATATATATATTATATATAAATTTTTATTTATTTTGAAACTCTCAACAATATATTGTTAAAAAATGTTTGTATACAAAAATATAATAGGTTATTTAAACTCAAAATCATAATATTTAAAATTTTACAAATATAATCATAGATAATAAATAATAACTTTTTGAAATGCACCACGAAAAAACTATTTATATGTGTTGTTAAATTAAAGAAATCTAATATTTTGAAGTCTTAATTTTTAAAAGAATAAAGCTTAATATCATAACATCCAAAAAATATCCTACATCAATAAAATTTACTAAAATAATATGATAGATACTACTAAGTATAAAATTTACTAAAACAATAACGCTATATTATTTAAACAAAACAATTATTTTACTTATAAATCCCATAAAATACGTAAAATGATATATGTTAAAGTATATTTTCTTATACACAAAATGTAAATAGAAATGATCTTAAATTTATTTATTTTATATATATAAATAAATAGAATTTAAAATATATTATATGCAAAATGTATAAATTAAAAAAAAGCATATTATGAAAAGGTTCTTTATTTGATTATTTCATATGGTTATTTTATTGTACCTAACTCAAAAATATATTAGTAAGTAATAAAAATTAATAACAAAGTAAAATGTTTTAAACAAATCAATATATGTTAATAATATTGAATAAGAAATATAAACAATAATATTATAGATTTACACAATATATAACACTAAAATAAAATTATATAGTTGTAATAATATATAATATATTTATAAAATAGAAAAATATCCGCACTGACGTGCCAGTTAAAATCTAGTTTATAGGTTTAAAGCCGTTCCACACATTTAGGCATTAATTGTGTTTTGTAGAAAATTCAAGTTTAAGTTACTTTGGTTATTAAGTGACATTACATTGGTAAAATAATTACCAAAAACATATTTAATCATACGAATACCATTATATATAAAAATTCATAGACACTATATTTAATTATTATTTCATAAAATATTTAGATGAATAAAAAAACGACAATTTGATCATATATGATACATAATAATGATGTTCATATATTAGTCACTGTTTTTTTATCAGTTGAGACTGTTCTCGTTGAGTTACATGAGCAATCCTCCATCGCTTCAGTAAAATAGTTTTTTCTATTCAATATGATTTTTTATGATCTTCAGCTGAGACTCAACTAATTTATCTATATTTAAATGTTTGATTGCTTTCAAATGTTTGATGTCCAAAATGATCTTGTTTTTATCAAGGGATTCAAGTAACGTTTTCTCCAAACCTTAAATTTATAAAATATAATTAACGTTTGTAGAAACAACAAAGTATATAAGACTATGAATCATGTAAATAGATACTTATACTCACATGCTGATATCTCACATAATTACATTGTATTGATCACCCTTCCTTGTACATTTTCATCATTTAGACTCACATTTAGACATGTCTAGGTTGCATTGCATCGCATTTGCTTATATCAGGTATTGGAGTTATCTATTGGTGAGTTTGGAGGCAATTGAGGCTAAGGAAGTGAAGTTTGGAGAAAAGAGGGGTCTAGCACGAGTGTAGCGACCATGCGTAGCGACCAGACGTGGTCGCTACAGACCCACATGAGAAATGCGGATGTCGTAGCGACCAGGCGTGGTCGCTACAGACCCACAGGAGAAATGCAGGTGCCGTAGCGACCTGGCTTTGGATGCCGTAGCGACCAAGCCAAGTCGCTACAGGCTTTTGAAGTGTCCTAGCGACCTTCTTGTAGTGGGATGGACAGGTCGCTAGGGGCGTAAAAACCTTATTTCTTACGGGTTAGCCCGAGTTGTTGGGTCGACCCGGTTCGTTTTTAAACTACTATTTATGCTTTTTAGACCTAAGGGGAAGCAGACACTGTTTTTTATCTGAGACATAAACTACTTTTGGTGAAGAAGATTGAATCTTGAATCCTTTTTGATATTCTTATTTTTGATTCATTGATTATTCTGGTTCATTAGATATGATTAACTCTGATTCATCTACGGTTTTTGAGTTCATCATGTTTGTTAGTGAGTAGTTACCTTCGAGATTCATGGGTTTGGGTGATCTAGGGTGATTAGGTGATAGGATTGAAAGTTTAGTGCTAAGTCATTCATGTTCTAAGATATCGTTTACCTCTAATGCTAGATTAGACTTAATCACTTTAATCTAGATCCTTAAACAGTTCATACCCGAAAGGTGTTCGATGAAATGTCTGAACCAAAGCGATATTTCCCTTTACTTGCTTAACCAATGCAAATTGATGTTAGGGAAGTTTAGATAGTTAATAGACTTGTTCTTAATGATTGCTTGATTTAACTAGACCAAAGACATTTCATGTTTAGTGATTGAAAGCAAGTGAACTTTTATCTTGATAAAAAACTAGTTTAATGGTGCGTCTAGACTAGTAGAACCGGATTGATTGTAATATTAACCATCTATCTTAGATCTTAATCACCCAAAGTCAACACCCCTACCCATGGGTTTTTTGTCTCTCAATTGATTTATAATTCTAGTTTTCACACATGTGTTCTCTTGTTTACTTCGTTTCACTCATCAAACTGATTGCACTTAGATTAAGTTTATACTTGTATTCTCATTGCATCATGATCACTTAGGATTGGATTGACACTCATCTATACTACTTTGATTTAGGATAGAGTAAAATCCTTTATCACATGCTCTTCATCTTTTTTTGATTCTTCCTTCATAAAAATTAGTTCTCCGATAATATCAAATACTTCACCATTTGGAAAGCCATTCTTTTTATTTACTTCTTTATCATTCTTGTACATTTATATATTAGACGAATTAAGTCAGTCAACTACATTAAATAATACTAAAACTATTATACAATAACGAAGATATTTGGAATATTAATTAAAACCTAAAATAAATAATACAGATAGATAAATCACTGAGTATATATTTGAATATTCAAGATATTCTATGTGCATATTTATTTATTTGAACTATGAACTACTCATTTAAGATAAAAAACCAGTAAATAAAATTTCTAATAAACACATTGTCTCATCAAGAAAAATTAAAATATCTTATTAAATAAAAAATGTTGAAAGTATCATTTTCAACAACATATTTATAGATATATAATTTATAGTATACAATGATAGTTACATCAAAGATCTTCCTGGTGTTAATCAAATATCCAAATGATTTTATAAATGTTGGTTTAACAAAAAAATAAGTAAATAAAAATAAATTAACAATAAAAATTCTGTTTTTATATGATCTATAATAAGTTAATTACAAATCATCGTATATCCTATTAATTATTATTAATTACTTTTGTGAAAGACAAAGAACATAGTTGAAAAAATATTTTAACATATCTAGCATTTAAAATTATGTATTACCATTGTGTTAATAGAAAACATATATATATATATATATATATATATATATATATATATATATATATATATATTATAGCTGTTTAGAAACCTAAATATATAAAAACTCCTTATAATCCTTGTAAAAGTTTTGATCCAACTAATTTGGCACAAGATTCGGGTCAACCGCACACTTTAACCCTAGCACAATGTCTGTACTTGATTTTGATAAATTAATAATTATTTTATAGGTTTAAAACCATTCTACAAATGTAGGTATAATATTTTTGTAGAAATAAAATATTTCACTTAGTTTTGGTTATTACGTGAAATACCTATTGGTCAAATAATCTCCGAAAAATATTTAATCAAAAGATTACAACTATATATAAAAATTCACAGGCACTGTATTTTGATTATTTTTCCATAAAAGCTTTAGAGGAAGAAAAGGGACAATTTGATCATATATGATACATGGTAATGATGTTCATATATTAGTTATTGGTTTTCTTATTTGTTGAGACTTGTCCCCAGTGAGTTACAAGTGCAAGCCTGCATCGCTTCAATAAGATTTTTTTTTCTCTTCACTACTAGATTATCTATGATCTTCAGCTGAGACACAGCTAATATATATATATATATATATATATATATATATTATATATATATATATATATGGTTCTTTGTTTTCAATTGTTCGATGTCCCAAAATGATCTTGTTTATATCAAGGGATTCGATTGACGTTTTCTCCAAACCCTAAATTGCATACAATATAATTACAGTTTGTAAAAACAAAAAAGTATATAATTTTCTGAATCATGTAAATATATACTTACCCCTCATCTGCCCTTCATCTTCTTTTGATTCTTCTTTTATGAGAATGAATTTGCCGATAATATCAAAAACTTCACCATTGGTGGAAGCCATTCTTTTCTTTAATGAATCCAAATATTTGTCTTTACTTCTATGTCATTCTTGTACATTTATATATTTGATGAATTAAGTCTGTCACCTACATTAAATAATACTAAAAACTATTATACAATAAGTAAGATATTTTGAATATTAATTAAAACCTAAAATAAATAATACAGATAGATAGATCACTTAGTATATATTTGAACATTCAAGATATTCTATGTGAATATTTATTTATTTTAACTATGAATTACTCATGTACAATAAGAATGTAAATAAAAAATTCTAATAAATGTACAGTCTCATCAGAAAAATTAAATATCTTATTAAACAAAAAATATTGAAAGTATCAGTTTCAACAACATTTTATATATATAGTTTATAGGATATACTTATAGTTACCTTGAAGATCTTTCTGGTGTTAATCAAGTTATACTCAAATGATTCTATAAATGTTGTTAACAATAAGAAATTAAATAAAAACAATTAAATAATAAAAATCTGATTTATATGATCTATAATAAGTTAATTCAAATCATCATATATCCTACTAATTATTATTTATTACTATTATGCAAGACTAATAGTTTGAAAACATGGTTTAACATATTTAGAATCTATTTAGGAATATTTATTACCATCGCGTTAAAATAAAAAATCTAATATATATATAAACCTGATTAATCCTTGTATAATTTTGAGAAACTAATTTGACACTTGATTCGGTCAACCACACACATTAATCCTAGCACAATCCCGATAATTTATTTATATAAATTAGTAATTATTTTTATAGCTTTAAAATCGTTCCACACGTGTTGGTATTACAAACTTTTGTAGAAAATATGTTTCACTTGCTTTTCTTTATTAAGTGACATTTCATTCCTATTGGTAAAATAATCACCAAAAACATATTTCATTATAAGATTACCATTTTATTATAATTCACACGCACTGTATTTTAATTATTATTCCATAAAAGCTTTAGATGAATAAAATGACAATTTGATCATATATGATATATGATAATGATGTTCATATATTAGTTATTGGTTTTCTTATTGGTTGAGACTGCTCTCATTGAGTTACATGAGCAAGCTTCCATCACTTCAATAAGATTGTTTTCTCTTCAATATGATTATCTATAATCTTCAGCTGAGACTCAACTAATTTATATTTATTTTAAATGTTTGATTGCTTTCAAATATTCGATTTCCAAAATGATTTTTTTATCAAGGGATTTGATTAACATTTTTCCAAACCCTAAATTGCATAAAATATAATAAACATTTGTAGAAACAACAAAGTATATATATAATAGTATGAATCATGTCAGATGGGAGCTTCAGTAAGAAGTTGTCGTAGAGCTACAAACTCTCCACCATTATAAGAATATGTATACAATGTGCCATTATATAAAAACTATTATATAATAAGTAAGATATTTTAAATATTAATTAAAACTTAAAACAAATAATACAGATATATAAATCACTGGGTATATATTTGAATATTCAAGATATTCTATGTAAATATTTATTTATTTGAACTATGAATGCTCATTTAAGATAGGAAAACCAGTAAATTAACTATTCTAATAAACATATAGTATCATCAGGAAAAAAAATAATATCTTATTAGATAAACATATATTGAAAGTATCAGTTTCAACAACATATTCATAGATATATAATTAATAGAATATAATAGTTACATCAAAGATCTTTCTGGTTTTAATCAAGTTATATTCAAATGATTTTTATAAAAGTTCTTTAGAAATAAATAAGTAAAAATAAAGATATAAATAATAAAATTCTGATTTTATATGATCTATAATAAATTATTTACAAATCATCATATATCCTACTGATTATTATTAATTACTACTATGAAAGACTAAGATCATAGTTGATTACATGTTTTAACTTATTTAGAATCTGTTTAAGAATATGTATTACCATCATATTAATATCAAAATTTAATATATATATATATATATATATATATATATATATATATATATATATATATATATGTTTATAAATATAAATCCTGATTAATCTTTGTATAATTGATAAACTAGTTTTGCACTAGATTCGGGTCAACCACGCACATTAATCCTAGCACAATTCCAATACTTAATTTAGATAAATTAGTAATTGCTTTTATATTTTTAAAACGTTCCACACATTTAGGGATTATTTTTTTATAGAAAATACAAATTTAAGTTACTTTGGTTATTAAGTGACATTCCCATTGGTAAAATAATCACCAAAAACATATGTAATCATACGAATACCATTATATATATATAAATTCACAGACACTATATTTTAATTACTGTTCCATAAAATCTTTAGATGAATAAAAAACGACAATTTGATCATATATGATACATAATAATGATGTTCATATATTAGTCCCTGTTTTTCATCGATTGAGACTGTTCTCTCTGAGTTACATGAGCAAGCCTCTATCGCTTCAGTAAAATAGTTTTTCTCTTCAATATGATTTTCAGCTGTGACTCAACTAATTTATCTATATTTAAATGTTTGATTGCTTTCAAATGTTTGATGTACAAAATGATCTTGTTTTTATCAAGGGATTCAACTTACGTTTTCTCCAAACCTTAAATTTATCAAATATAATTAACGTTTTCTCCAAACCTTAAATTTTATAAGATATAGTTAACGTCTGTAGACACAAAAAAGTATATAAGACTATGAATCATGTAAATAGATAGTTATACTCACATGCTCTTCATCTTTTTTGATTCTTCCTTCATTAAAATTAGTTTGCCGATAATATCAAATACTTCACCATTTGGAAAGCCATTCTTTTTATTTACTTCTTTATCATTCTTGTACATTTATATATTAGATGAATTAAGTCAGTCAACTACATTAAATAATACTGAAACTATTATACAATAACGAAGATATTTGGAATATTAATTAAAACCTAATATAAATAATACAAATAGATAAATCACTGAGTATATATTTGAATATTCAAGATATTCTATGTGAATATTTATTTATTTGTAATATGAACTACTCAGTTAAGATAAAAAAAACCAGTAAATAAACAATTATAATAAACACATTGTCTCATCAAGAAAAATTAAAATATCTTATTAAATAAAAAATGTTGAAAGTATCAGTTTCAACAACATATTTATAGATATATAATTTATAGTATACAATGATAGTTACATCGAAGATCTTCCTGGTGTTAATCAAATATCCAAATGATTCTATAAATGTTGGTTTAACAAAAAAATAAGTAAATAAAAAGAAATTAATAATAAAATTATGTTTTATATGATCTATAATAAGTTAATTACAAATCATTGTATATCCTATTAATTATTATTAATTACTTTTGTGCAAGACAAAGAACATAGTTGAAAACATATTTTAACATATTGAGCATTTAAAAATATGTATTTACCATCGTGTTAATAGAAAAAAATTATATATATATAGCTGTTTCAAAACATAAATAAATAAATCCTGATTAATCCTTGTAAACGTTTTGATAAACTAATTTGGCACAAGATTCGGGTCAACCGCACACTTTAACCCTAGCACAATGTATGTACTTGATTTCGATAAATTAGTAATTATTTTTATAGGTTTAAAACCGTTCTACACATGTAGGTATAATATTTTTGTAGAAATAAAATATTTCACATAGTTTTGGTTTGACATTTCTATTGGTAAAATAATCTCTGAAAACATATTTAATCAAAATATTACAATTTTATATATAAATTCACAGGCACTATATTTTGATAATTATTCCATAAAAACTTTAGAGGAAGAAAAGGGACAATTTGATCATATATGATACATGGTAATGATGTTCATATATTAGTTATTGGTTTTCATATCTGTTGAGACTTGTCCCAAGTGAGTTACACGCGCAAGCCTCCATCGCTTCAATAGCATTTTTTTCTCTTCACTACTACGATTATCTATGATCTTCAGTTGAGACTCAACTAACATATATATATATATATATATATTCATTGCTTTCAATTGTTCGATGTCCAAAATGATCTTGTTTATATCAAGGGATTAGACGATTAACGTTTTCTCCAAACCCTAAATTGCATAGAATATAATTACAGTTTGTAGAAAAAAACAAAGTATATAATTGTCTGAATCATGTAAATATATACTTACCCTCATCTGCCCTTCATCTTCTTTTGATTCTTCTTTCATGAGAATGAATTCGCCGATAATATCAAAAACTTCACCATTAGTAGAAGCCATTATTTTCTTTAATGAATCAAATATTATATCTAAATATTTGTCTTTAATTTTTTTTCATTCTTGTATATTTATATATTTGATTAAGTCAGTCACCTACATTAAATAATACTAAAAACTATTATACAATAAGTAAGATATTTTGAATATTAATTAAAACCTAAAATAAATAATACAGATATATAGATCACTGAGTATATATTTGAATATTCAAGATATTCTATGTGAATATTTGTTTATTTGAACTATGAATTACCCATTTACAATAAGAAAACCAGTAAATAAAAAATTCTGATAAATATACAGTCTCATCAAGAAAAATTAAATATCTTATTATAAAAAATATTGAAAGTAATCAGTTTCAACAACATTTTATAGATATATAGTTTATAGGATATACTTATAGTTACCTCGAATATCTTTCTGGTTTTAATCAAGTTATACTCAAATGATTCTATAAATGTTGTTAACAATAAAAAATTAAATAAAACAAATAAATAATAAAAAATCTTATTTTATATGATCTATAATAAGTTAATTCAAATCATCATATATCAAACTAATTATTATTAATTACTATTATGAAAGACTAATAGCATAGTTGAAAACATGTTTTAACATATTAGAATCTATTTAAGAATATTTATTACCATCTTGTTAAAATCAAGAATTTAATATCTATTCTATGTATCTATATATATAAAGTAGACATTGTCTTGGTTGAGACACGTCATCAAATGGGTTGCTCTCATGGTGACACTTGTCCCGTCCGTTTAAGCGCAGCGTTTCATTAACAGAAATGGAGGTTATGCACTTCGTTTTCAATTTCTGTTTGCTTTGGCCCAACAAATTCGGCCCAAACACAATTAGCCCTAATCTTTTGTGACTATCTTCGGGTCGATGAGCTATTTCCCCACGAGAACTATCATATAGCATCAGATCCCCACCAAACTATGACCTAGTGTCAAATCTCCACGATTAGAAAGTTATAAATTTATTTCTCCACGAATTAACAATTTTGAATGTATTTCTACTTGAACCGATACTTCAAAACTTAATTACCCATAGACCATGGTTTTACTTGGTTTATTATTAACCAAATAGTTTAAACCAGCTAAACCAAACCACAATTCATTTTAAACAATTTTTATTAAAGAATCTTGTTTATCTTCTTGTTGAAATTTCAAAATATTTTTTTTTGAATTCAAAAAAGATTTCATAATCTTTTATATATTTTTGGGTTTTAAAAAATTAAAAAAAAATTACATCAAAATTTTATGTTTACAAAATTTATTAAAATTACAATGAACAATTAAGATTATTAATTTTCGTAACTTTTTTGAAATTTGAAAGCAAAAATTAAAATTTGATAAAAGTATATTTCAAAATCTATGTTTTGTTAAATTTTGATGTAAAACAAATTTGAAAGAAAATTTAGATTTTTGACATAAGTTTTTATCAAAATTTGATTTTTTTTCTCTCAAATTTCAAAAAAGTACAAATTTAACAAGCTTATTTGTTCATTGTGATTTTATTAAACTTTATAAAAATGAAATCTTGATGTAATTGTTTTCTTTAAAATTTTAGAAAACACATAAATATAAACCTAAAACAATATTATTTAATAAAAATTGTTTAAATGAATTTTGGTTTGGTTTAGTCTGTTTAAACTATTTGGTTAATAATAAACCAATTAAAACCATGGTCTATGGGTAATTAAGTTTCGAAGTATCGGTTCGGGGAAAAATACATTCGAATTGTTAATTCGTGGAGAAGTAAGTTTGTAACTTTCAAATCATGGAGATTTGACACTAGGTCATAGTTTGGTGGAGATCTGATGCTATATCATACTACTCGTGGGAAATAGCTCGTCGACCCACTATCTTCAAACGAAAGTTAGGGTTCTTCAGTTTCATCGCTCTCTGCCTTGCTTATGTCGGGGAGAAGATTCCAATGCTAGGGTTTCCTATCAGTCGTTTCATCTTCTTCACATCCACCAAATCTGAACGGGCTTCTGTTTCATCGCATTAAACGGCGTCTTTACTCCTTTGGCCCTGATCTCCAATTCAATTTGTGTCTATCATCTCATAGTTGGTGTCTCTGCGGATATAAAAAAGGCGAGTTTACGTCCTCTCAAAAACATATTCAGAAACTCATTTAGTATACTTATTATCCGTCATATTCAGCGAGACCAGCCGCATGAATTTACTCAATGGACATAACCTCCAGCATCTCCCAGTATTGGACATGAAGGATTGCTCACAGAAGCCGTGTATCTAAAGGCCGAGGATAGAATACGATACCATAGGTTTCAAGACTTGCCATATTTTACATTATTTACTTGACTATGTACTATCGTCATATTTTGTTGGTTTAGGTTGAGGAACTTCTTAATTTGATGAAACAAGATAATACATTGGGTATCTTTTCATCTAAACATGAAACTATGTCGATCTTTTACATTTTTGGGTTGATTATCGTAAAGTTATACCCTTTTCAATATCTGATTCAAGTATTCCTTGCTTTCTGCAGTTTTACACTCCTAGAGAAGATTCTACCTCATGGTTTCCTGGGGAGGCTTCTGAAAAAGAGGAGTCTGGCATAGATATAGAAAATGAAAACTAAGACATGAAGAAGATGGAAGAAACTAAGACCAAAAAGAAAGTACTAAATTTTACTTTATTATTGAAGTAAGCAATACCTTTATTTCTTAGATTGATTACTTTTTAAAAATTGTTTAAACGAAATCTGTATTGCAACTGTGTTATGATTGTGATAATGAGAGATTAATATTTACACATTCTTTTAAATCAGATTGCAAAATCGAGGCAGACCTCAACTTAACGATGGGCAACCAGTGGAGAGGCCTACTTAATTCAAGCAGCAGTCACATCGAGCAAAAATGTGTGGTCTTATGTAAGTTCCATGTAAGGCAAAATATTTTAAGGTCACTTAAGTTTCTTTGTATGCAACGATTGAGCTCTCACTAGATATTTTTATGAACTTTGTTTTGATTTATTTGATATAGTTTTTCCTTCAATTAATATTTTTTTTTGATCTACAACTCCGAGCATCACCAAACAAGTGAAAACAAACATGAGAGAAAATACGAGAACAATTTGTATTTCTGAAAAAATCTTTAACTTTTCAAGGCAAGTTTCATTCTCTCAAGGTGCTGGGGAAGGAAAAAATTTTAAGGGGTTTAGGGTCTCTGCTATTGTTTGGTCTGCAAAACATGAATGTAGCCTTAATCGATTGCTTTTTAACCAGAGATTCTAAATTTTTGAGAGATAGATAAAATGTTCTTGAATATTGTGTCTGATTCATTATTTTGAAACACCTTTGGGTTGGGTTCTCAGGTCTTTTTTGTTCTCAGGTCTTTTTTTTTTTAATCTTCATGCGGATCGTTTCTATGATATTCTAACCAGTATTGGCCGTATCAATAGTACAAGACTCTTTTCTTTAGTCTGCATTGTGATTTCTTGGTGTTGCTCATTATTTAACCTTTTCATCAGGCTGCGTAAAGGTATATTTCAGGTCACAGGTCTGGTTAGAAGATACAAATGAAGCATGTATAGATGGAGAAGTAGTTGAAGCTAACAATGAGGAGATCAAAGTAAACTGATAAACCAAGACGGTCAGGTCCCCTTTAAAAATTTACCTTTAGAACAAAGGAGAGTTACATAATGATAACATATAGTACTCATATTTGTTTTGTAGGTTCCTATATATGGAGATGTCTCTTACTCTTCTTCCATTCCGTTTTTTGTTTCTGAAATCAAATCCAGTTTAGAGGCTTTTATTAATGCAAAAACCGTCAGAGACAATAGCTCAAGGTGGAATATTTTCTGAGTGTACTTAATTATTCCAAGGACGACATAGTTATGAAGAAAGCTATAGACGTTGTTGGGATTAATTCTGAAGAACATGTTCTTACTTGTAATGATTCTCTGTTTATGTCTATGATCTCAAATACATTCACTGAAATTATTTAGAAAATAGTTTTTAATGGTACAATGTTCCAATAGTTCTCTTTGTCTATCTTATGGAAAGAGAAGGACCAAAAAGTTGGACATATTGTCTTTGATCTTTTGTGGATGATATATAATCAGAAAGTTAACATGTTTTAATCGTAAGTTCTCAACGACATTTGTTGATTAATCTTTAAAATAAAGTTGGTTGATCAAGAACAAGTAATAATGTAATACATATGTGTGAGATTATTAAAAAAAGAAACAACTCAAGATATATTCATAAGTTCTTCAAAAATTACACAATTATTATTCAACAAAAACATTTTTTGTTACAGTTTGTAAATAATTTAAAGTTGTGTTAAAACATAAGAATTATATTTGATGATAAGAAATTATAGTCACAAACAAACAGTAATAAAATGAGAAAATTTTGCATATTGGTGAAATGTATATAAAGAAATGTAAACTGTTAAATAGTTTAAGCGATAAAACTGTTCCAAATTTCCAGTCGTTGTATCACAAGTCAATAAAGCAGATCCAACATATAAAGATATTTAAATACTACAGTAAATTTTTTACAAAATTAATAATTTAGTCTTAGTTATTAAAATATTAGGTATATAAAATTATATAAGATAAAATGGAAGAATATTAACTACAATTTAAGAACTAATAGGAAACAAAATAATAAAAATGCAAGGAAATCGAAGGGAAAATGGGCTTTTAATTCCCGAAGTATTTGAAATCGGTAATTTTAATACTCAACTATTGTTCGCGCAAAATTATTCCCCAACTAATAGTTGACTGTGAGAAATTAGGACCGAAATAGTCAACCGTTAACTATTTAACGGAAAGATAATGGTTTCCGTTAATTTTTTGACGGTTGACTATTCTGATCATAATTTTGCGCAGTCAATAATTAGTTGAGGAATAAATATGCGCATATAATACTTGAGTATTTAATTTGCCGATTAAAAATACTTGAGGAGTTAAAAAAACAATTTCTTTTAAAATAAAATCATAATTTAACATATTCTTAAGTTAGATATAACCAATATAGAATATTTTTACTTTAAAAAAAACTTTTGAGGTTTTATAGTGACATGTACAATAATACAAATAATAATAATTGTATTTCATGTTTATAAAATTATTTAAGATGGTTTTTAAAATAATTCTTAACTAAAAAAAATCAATTTAAATAAATATGCAAGATATGTAGGGCTATATTTAACTGAGAGTTTTAGATGATTTGTATTAAAATGAAAAATCCATTGTCATTTAACATGAATTAAAAAAATAAAGAGAAATTGCTAAGAATAACATAAGTTAAGTACCACTTTGTAAAAATACACACTATCAAAAATAGTAACATTTGAGTTTACATTTTAGTGATTATCGTTTTGGGTTTAGTGTTAAAGAAGTGAAATTGAGTTTCTAAATGTTTTATAAATATTTAGAAAAAATAATTTAGTATATTTTCATCAAAATTTAAAGGTATTTTTGAAAATTGTCATTCATTAAAGGTAAATTTGCAAAAGTGATATCAAACTTATGCTAGAATTGCAATTTCCCACAAAATAAATCATTTAAAATCACTCTTATTAAACTTGACATTTAATAAAATGTTGTGAAATCCATTGTTATTGAAAATTATTTAAGAGCAACTTTTCAAAGTATTATAAAACCAAATAAATTATTTATTTTGAAAGGTTTCTCTTAAAGCACTTTCAATAACAGTGGATTTTAATACAAATCATCTAAAACTCTCAGTTAAAGACAACCCTACATATTTTGTTTATTTATTTAAATTGAATTTTTTTAGTTAAGAATTATTTTAAAAATCATCTTAAATAATTTTATAAACATGAAATACAATTATAATTATTTGTATTATTGTACATGTCACTATAAAACCTCAAAAGTTTTTTTAAAAGTAAAAATATTCTATATTGGTTATATCTAACTTAAGAATATGTTAAATTATAATTTTATTTTAAAAGAAATTGTTGTTTTTAATTCCTCAAGTATTTTTAATCGGCAAATTAAATACTCAAGTATTATATGCGCATATTTATTCCTCAACTAATTATTGACTGCACAAAATTATGATCAGAATAGTCAACCGTTAAAAATTTAACGGAAACCGTTATCTTTCCTGTTAAATAGTTAACGGTTGACTATTTCGGTCCCTAATTTCGCGCAGTCAACTATTAGTTGAGGAATAATTTTGTGCGAGCAGTAGTTGAGTATTAAAATTGCCGATTTCAAATATTTCGGGAATTAAAAGCCCATTTTCCTGGAAATCGAAGTATAATTCTTTGTTCATTTAAAATTCTCAAATTATAAATATCACAACTAATTATTCTAATACAGTATTATATATGTACATCATATTATTTTCTTTGTTAACCAAATATGATCCTTTAAGAAAAAAACCACTTTTCATATGAGCTTTCAACTTATAAATAATATTTTTACATTCACAGTCAAAAACTAGACATTAAATAATTTTAGTAAATATTTTTAAATGAATATAAGATATGAAAAATAGAGAATTGCAATAATATGAACCAAGAAAATCAATTAATACATCTATCTCTATATATATATATATATATATATATATATATATATATATATATATATATATATATATATATATATATATATATATATATATATATATATATATATATATATAAAGTAGAGATTCTTTCCTTCTCTTTAAGCCAAGCCAGTAATTCATCTATTCTCAACATGACACGTATTAGGCCTGGGACGTATTATCCGGGATCCGGATTCGATCCGAGATCCGTCCCGGATCCGCTCCGAAAATAGGATATCCGGAGTGCCCGGATCCAAATCCGGATAGTAAAATTTCGGATCCGTCCAAACCGGATCCAAATGCCGAATATCTTAATTTTTAGGTCCGGATATCCGGATCTAGGATCCGTGTTTTTAAAATATATTAAATTTTTAATTTTATTAATAATTATATTTGATATATTAGTATTTATACATAAAATATTTTTTTAATATTATATTTAAATTTTACTAATATTATATGTCATATATATAGTAATAGATTTTGTATAAATATTTAATTTATGTTTTATTTTTAGATTTATTATATTTTTAAAATATTTTTTATTTTTTTTTAATTATTTTTACGAATCCGGATCCGAATCCGGGTATCCGCGGGTATCACAATAGCTGGGCGGATATCCGAAGTCTGGATACCCGGAAGACGCGGATCCGGATCCGGATATTAAAGTCACGGATCCGGCGAATCCGGATCCGGATCTAGATATCCTAAAATACCCCGGATATCCGGTCCGTCCCACCCCTAACACGTATCCGATTCTTAGGCCATCCACATTGGTGAACCTCTAATTCTCGATTTCCAATGTCAATTTTATATTTTTTTTATTTATTTCTTTTGTTGATTTTTTTAAAAAAAAAATAATCAACCAACCAATCGCGGGCCGCCACATGTCGTGGAGCTCGCGAAACAGTGTTGAACTTGCTTCTTACCAGTGAATTTTTCTGAACCGGGTTCAATACTGTTTCAATATATATATATATATATTTTTTTTTTGAAAAAACGTGTGAACTCCTCCCCTAAACCTCTAATGCTGATGCTCTTAGTTACATATTTTTAATTGCCGTTTGACTTTTATTTGAGAACGTGTTTATAAGCACATTTAGGCTGAATATAATTAGGTTACTCCTTGCGTATTGGTGCCTTTATAACTTTTTCACAGTTGAGGCTCATCAACTTTAGATTTGTTATCATTTTCTCTATCGATTCAGCTTCATTATTAAAAAGTCTTCTGAAACCACACTGTAACCCTTTCTCTTCGCATCGGTTCTACGATGTAAACTGTGGATTGTTATGGCATCCATTCAATGATTCCAATTTCTCCTGCCTATTTATTGTGATCTCTTTTCCTAAAAATCAGTATATATATATAGATATGATGCAACTGGTAGTTTCCTCGCAAAATCTCTGTTTATCAATTTTCTTCAGGATTTCTAAGACATATCTCGTATACTTTTTGATTAACCAAAACGTTTTTCACACTGCTAAGGATGAACAAAGTGAAAAGTGCAAGCGAAGATTAGATGGGGAAATTGTATCATGGTCTCGATTACACCGACTCGGTTGTACGCATGAAAAAATGGAATGAATTCCTAGGATTCCAAACAGGACGAGAGGCACACGCGAGTGGTCGACGTAAGTTACTTTGAATCAATTTCACCATAAAATTATTAGAATCACAACGATGTGAATTTGAAGTTGAAGATTGCGAAGCTAGAAAAAGACGAAATTCAAGCTCTTTTGTCTCCTTTATGAATTCATGTGCAAGATGACAGAGATTGATTATAGTTTCATACTTTCATGAAAGTAACCAAGTCTTTCCAGATATGTTGTCTAGACAAGAAATACATATGGTTGTAGTCATGAAAACGACATGACATCTGAATAAATATATTTTGAGGGACTTATGAAATTAACTTCATTATCGTCTGTAGATTTTTATTAAAATTTCATTAGTGTTTCTACATACCAAAAATATGAGGTTCAATTTCTAGAAAGGATTTATTAAAATTAATGGAGAAAATATTGTATGATATTTTTTCATGCAATTTTAATCATAGAAGGATGAAACATGAAGAGTATATGTCAAGATTATAAAAACATCTTTTGAATTTAAAAAGATGACCAAGCGAAGTTTAAACAGAGTATATATTTATTTTTTTTCTTTTCTGATCATTAAACTTAATTTAAAGTAAAATACCAAAATATTGACAAAAACCATAACAAAGAATTAATACATAATTAAAAAATACAAAATAACATATATATTTTAAAAAAAATAATTGAAATATATAATAATATATAAAAACAAGAAATATGAAAACAAAATTAAAAATTTATTTTCATGATATAAATAAAATGATTATTTTTTAAAAAATAAACGTAATGTAAATGGCTACATCAAAATTCAAAAAGAAAATTAAGCATAAAGGAAAATGGTTAACCGCTTCTGACTATAAAATTGTGTTTACATTAATCAAATAGACACAAGGTAAATATATTACAATAATTAAAATAAACAATTGAGAATACATGTTTGATAAAACTTGATCAATTGGATAGGCGGCCAACCCCACCCAATTTTATAGCATATATATTAACAAAAGTTGAAACTTCATCCTTCTAAGTTCAGTAATTACACTTACCAAAAATAATTTACTATAAATTTACGGACACTTAATTAGTACGCATTGTGAAAGTTATTTATACTCTCTTATACTCTTTGTTACTAAACGATCAATGACATAGTACTATCCGTGGTTTCAATAAACAAACGCAATGTTCTTAAATTAACCTTCTTACGAGTTACAAAGTTTATATTAGTTTTCTTCTTCAATCACTTTTCTTATATTTATTATCTTAAAAAGTCCAATAATAAAGACACACTTCAAAGCTACAAAGTTTTAGAAAATATAAGCCCGGCCATTGCCTTATCTATGTCGAATTATGTCATGTCTCAGGGACAACGACTTCTCTTATTATGCACACAAAAGGATAATCAGTATTATATAAATAAACAACTTGCACGGTAACAACACATGAAATTCTTACTCCAGTAATCCTTTCCCAGTCACCTATTCGTGTACATAACTTAAAAAGCAACCAAAAATATTTATTACTTTCAAATGTTAACCAAATGAAACAAACAATAACATCACACAAGCATTAGTTCACACCCATCCCAAACATTCTTAAAAACTATAAATGTTATTATACATTTTCTCTTGCAAATGAAAACACAAAACACACGCAATGAAAATATACATTAATATAGTTATAAACATCACATGTAAGGACATTCCCTGTATTATATATATATATATATATATATATATAACACCCCTTTTATAATTTTGAGAAACTAATTTGAACACTTGATTCGGGTAACCACACACATTAATCCTAGCACATATCCCGATAATTTATTTATATAATTAGTAATTGTTTTTATAGTTAATATTCTACACGTGTTGGTATTACAATCTTTTGTAGAAAATAAGTTCACTTGCTTTTTTTATTAAGTGACATCCATTCCTATTGGTAAAATAATCACCAAAAACATATGTAATCATAAGATTACCATTTTATAAAATTCACAGGCACAGTATTTTAATTATTAATCCATAAAGCTTTAGATGAATAAAAATGATAATTTGATCATATATTATATATGATGATGATGTTCATATATTAGTTATGGTTTTCTTATTGGTTGAGACTGCTGCCCATTGAGTTAGATGAGCAAGCGTCCACCACTTCATAAGATTGTTTTCTCTTCAATATGATTATCTATAATATTCAGCTGAGACTCAACCAATTTATCTTTATTTTAAATGTTTGATTGCTGTCAAATGTTCGATTCCAAAATGATTTTTTTATCAAGGGAATTCGATTAACGTTTTCTCCAAACCCTAAATTGCATAAAATAATAATAAACATTTGTAGAACAACAAATATATATATATAAGAGTATGAATCATGTCAGATGGTAGCTTCAGTAAGAAGTTTTCATAGAGCTACAAACTCTCCACCATTATAAGAATACGAATACAATGTTCCAATTTGTTTAGAACTGTTTCTCGACAAGAGCCTTGAACGCTTTGAACGTATCTTTTACTTGCTACTTTAATTTTAACAGTAGAGCCACGTATAGCAACTGAAGTGGTCTACAAGTACAAGAGAGTACTTAAAATTATCAACATAAACAATTGGAGAGCTCCAAGAATTGGTGTAAATATAGTGAAGCAGACGAGAGAGTAGATGAGGTTTTGGTGAAAAGGTAGTTTGTGTGTTTCATTGATGGCACAATCTGAGCACAAAGTGATTCAGGTTACACATTGAATGCAAGGCATGTAAATTTTGAAATAACAGCTTTAAGAATAGAAGCATATGGGTGTCCTAGGAAATAATGTCAATAAGACAAAAGTTTGTTTTCAGTGTGAAAAAGTAAAAAAAAACATGAAGGGTAAGAGGTTTTGACTATTCCTTTTATAAACTCCTGATTATTCCTTTTATAATTTTTGAGAACTAAATTTGGCACTAGATTCAGGTCAACCGCACACATTAATCATAGGCAGAATCCCGATACTTTATTTAGATTTATTAGTAATTATTTTATAGGTTTAGAACCATTTTACAAATGTAGTAGGTATTACATTTTCTGTAGAAATAAAATTTCACTTGCTTTTGGTTATTAAGTGACATTCCTAATTGGTAAAATAATCACCAAAAAACATAATTTAATCATAAGAAATACATTATATATTTATAATAATTCACATAAAATGTAATTAAATTATTATTCCACAAATATCTAGATGAATAAAAAGCGACAATTTGATCATGTATGATACATGGTAAGATGTTCATCTATTAGTTACTGGTTTCTTATCGGTTGAAATGTTCCCATTGAGTTACACGAGCAAGCTTCCATCGAGCAAGCCTCCAACGCATCAATAAGATTGTTTTTCTCTTCAATATAATTATCTATGATCTTCAGGTGAAACTCAACTAATTTATCAATATGAAATGTTGGATTTCTTTCAAATGTTTCGATGTCCAAAATGATCTTTTTATTAAACATTAAAAGTATTTCCGCACTTAATGTGTTTCTAAACCCTAAATTGCATAAAATGATAATTAACGTTTGTAGAAACAACAAAGTATAAAGAATGAGTTTGCCCGATAGTATCAAAACTTCACCATTTTACACATGTGTAGGTATTACAGTCTCTGTAGCCACATAAAAATTCACTTGCTTTTTTGTTATTAAGTAACATTCCTCTATTGTCACCACAAAACATATTTAATCTAAGAACTACCATATCATATGTATATATTCACATAAAAATGAATTTAATTAACGTTTCTGATTAACGTTGCTCAAACACCTTTACAATGCAACAATCTCAATCTCAAGTTTGTCAGAAAACAAAGTATATAAATTTCTATCATGTAAATTAATACTTACCCTCAATCTGCCCTCATCTTATTTTTGATTTTTTTCATGAGAATGAATGTGCCCCGATATATCAAAAACTTCACATTAGTGAAGCGCATCCTTCATTAATAATCAATTGTCTTCACCTCTTGTCATTCTTGAATTCTATATTATTTGATGACTCAAGTCCGTCACCTACTGTAAATAATACTAAAAACTATTATACAATAAGTAAAATGATTTTGAATATTTAATTAAAACCTAAAATAAATAATTAACAGATAAATAGATAACTTGAGTATATATTTGAACATTCAAAGACAATATCTATGTGAATATTTTATTTATTCTGAATACGATGATTACACATCTCGATAAGAAAACCTGTAAATAAAAAATTCTTTATAGTCTCATCAAGAAAAATTAAATATCTCTATTAAAACAAATATTGAAGTAGCAGTTTCAAACAACATTTTATGATATATAGTTTATAGGCAGTATACTTATAGTTACCTCAAAAGATCTTTCTGGTTGTTAATCAGTGATATACTCAAATGATCTATAAATGTTGTTAACAATAAAAATAAAATAATAAATAAATAAGAAATAGATTTTATATGATCTTATAATAAGTAATTCAAATCATCATATACCTACTAATAATTATTAATTATCTTATTATGCAAGACTAATAGCATGAGTTGAAAACATAGTTTTAACATATTAGAAATATATTTAGGATATTTTATTACCCATGCGCATATAAATAAAAAATGTAATTATATCTATTATATACTATCATATTGATATTTACATGATAGCTAATATACTATATAAGTAATATATATATCCTTGTATAATTTTTGGGAAGAACTAATTTGACACTTGATCGGTCAACCACACACTATTAATCTAACACAATCCGATAATTTATGTTTATATATAAATTCAGTTAATCGTTGTTTATAGGGGTTTTAAAAATCGTTCCCACAACGTGTTGGTATTAC
This sequence comes from Moricandia arvensis, assembly GCA_905132765.1. Taxonomy (NCBI): domain Eukaryota; kingdom Viridiplantae; phylum Streptophyta; class Magnoliopsida; order Brassicales; family Brassicaceae; genus Moricandia; species Moricandia arvensis. Next base: position 24,244 of record CAJHQP010008349.1, read on the forward strand.
AAAATATTTGTAGAAAATATGTTTCATTTGCTTTGTTATTAAGTGAACATTTCATCGTATTTGTAAAATAATCACGAAAAACATATTTAATGCATAAGATAGCATTTATTATTAGAATTCACCAGGCACTGTAATTTTATATTAATTATTCCATAAAAAGCTCTTAGGATGAGTAAATGACAATTTGATTCAGTATATGAGTATATGCATAATGATGTTCATATATTAGTTATTGGTATCTTCTATATAGGTTGACGTCGCTGCTCCCATGAGTTACATAAGCAAGCCTCCATACGCTATCAATAAGATTGTGTGTTTCTCTTATATAGTTATATTGGTTCTCAGAAAAAACTCAACTTAATTTATCAATATTGAAAATGTGATTTCTTTCAAATGTCGATGTCCAAAATGATCTTATTCTTAAGGTATTTGGATTAAACTTTTTCTTCTAAAAACCCAAAATTACATTAAAATGAAATTAACTGTTTGCTGTAGAAACATACCAAAGTATGAAAGAAATGATTTGCCCAGTATATTATGCAAAAAATTCACCATTTTGGCGAAGCCTATTCGTTTTCTTTAATTAACATACAAAAAATTATTAATAGAAATCTTGTTTTTGACTCTTTATCAATTGAATGTAACATTTATAGATTCGATGTTCATTACTACTTCAACTACAGTGAAATAATACAAAGATATTATATAATAAGTAAGGTATCTTTGAATATTAATTAATACATTAGAAAAAAACTCAAATACAAGATATGATAAATCACTTGGTATATATTTGAAATATTCAAGATATTCATATGTAAATGATTATTTACATGACGCTTGAACTCATGAATTTGCTGCATTTAGATAGGAAAAAACCAGGTAAATGAACTATTCTAATTAACATATAGTATCAAATGCGATAAATTTAAATATCTTATTAGATGAAACATATATTAAAAATATCAGTGTTTCAACAAAACAATTTCTAGATTATATAATTAAAAGAATATAATAATAGTGACATCAAAGATCTTTCTGGTTTTATCAAGTACATCCAAATGATTTTTAAAATCTTGTTTTAGCAATAAATATCAAAATAAGATAAAAAAAAAAAAAATTCTTATTTTATATTGATATGATAATAATAATTTAAAAAATCATCATATATCCTACTGATTATTATTAATACTTCTATCGAAAGACTAAGATGCATAGTTGAGCTATCACTACATGTTTAACTTTATTTATAATTTGTTTAAGGAATAGGTAATATACCATCCGTATTAATATTCAAAAATTTGATTACATTATAGCTTTAAAGCTATAAATATAAGCGTTTTATAAATATAACTCCCTGATTAATCTTCATATTAATTGTTTTGATAAACTGTGTGTTTTGAAAACTAGATTCGCGGTCAAACCAGCAGCAATTAATCCTGAGCACAATTTCCTAATTCTTAATTTAGATAATTACTAATTTCTTATATAGGTTTAAACCTTACACACAATTTAGCGAATGAATTGTTTTTTGTAGGAAAACTACAAAGTTAATGTTAACTGGTTATTAATGACATTCCCATTGGTAAACTCAATACACCAAAATACTATTTAATCATACGCAATACCATTATATTATATATAAATTCACAGAAACTATATTTTAGATTTTTATTCCATAAAATCTTTAGATGAATACAAACGACAATTTGATCATATATGATACGATAATGAATGATGTTCGCCTGATATTCTTCACTAGTTTTTACTCCCGAGTCGAGCGACTGGTTCTTGGTTGAGTTACATGAGCAAGCCGTCCATCGCTCAGTAAAATAGTTTTTCTACGTTCAATATGACTGTTTCGTATGCATCTTCAGCTGAGACTCAACTAATTTATCTATAAATGTGATTGCCTTTCAAATGTTTGATGTCCAAATGATCTTGTTTTTATCAGGAGATTCAAGTAACGTTTCTCCAAACATAAAGAGTTAATATAAGATAATAATTAATGTTTGTAGAAAAAATGAATGTGTATAATATAGGACATTAGTAAATAATGACTTATACTTCACCATTGCTCTTCATCTCTTTCGATTCTTTCCTTCATAAACATTAGTTCGCGAGAATAGCAAATAGCTTCACCATTGGGAAGCCATCTTTTTATTTTACTTCTGTATCATTCTTGGTACATTATGATATTAGACGAATTAAGTTTAGTGCAACTGACATGAAATCAATACTAAAACTATTACACCAATATGGAAGATATTTGGAAATATTTAATTAAAACCTAAAATAAAATAATAAAATAGATAAATCACTGAGTATATGATTTGAATATTCAAGATTATTCTATGTGAATATTTATTTATGTGAAATGATGAGAACGTACTCATGTAAGATGAAAAACAGTAAATTAAAAGAATTCAATAAATCACATTGTCTTGATCAAATGAAAATTAAAATACTCCTTATTAAACAAAAGCACATTTCTGAAGTATCAAAGTGTTCAACCCACATATTTATAGACTATATAATTAATATAGTATACAATGATAGTTGCATCGAAGATCTTCCTGGTGTTAATCGAAAATATCCAAATGATTTTATTAATGTGGTTTAACAAATAATAAGTAAATAAAAAGAAAATTGAGATAATAAAATTCTGTTCTTTATATGAACTTAAATAAGTTAATTACAAGATCATCGTAATATTCCTAAATTAAGATTACTTTTGTGCCAAGACAAAAACATAGTGGAAACAATATTTAACATAGTTAGCATTTAAAAATATGTTTATCATCATGTTAACTAGAATTATATGATATACCTATACTGTAACTATAAGATGTTATACTATATATAGCCTGTTTTAGAAAATCTTCAATATAATAATAAACTCCTGACTATCCTATGTAAAAGTTTGATAAACTAGTTTGGCATCAAGATCGGCTCAACCGCCACACGCTTCTAAAACCACTAGCACAATGACGGATACTTGCGTTTTTATAAATTAGTAATTCATTTTTATAGGTTTTAAAACTGTCTCTACACATGTAGGTATAAGAGTTTTGTGAGAAATAAATATTTCACTTAGTTTTGGTTATTACGTGACATACCTATTGGTAAAATTTTAACCTCCCAAAACCATATCTAGCTCAAAAAATTACAATTTTATTATATAAATTCACAAGCGACACTGTTGATTTTGAATTATTATCCACTTAAAAGCTTTAGA
>CAJHQP010008350.1:0-27478 GCA_905132765.1 Moricandia arvensis
TTGTCTTCGTTGTTCTGATCTGAGGCAACACCGTCAATCAATGCTAGAGGGTGTGATCCGTGCTGCTTCTGGTGGAAGGGACCGTCGACCGTTGCCAAGGGTTGGGTGTCGATTGATGCTATTTCCATAGGCTCATCGTCTTGATCGTATTTGCAGAAGCATGTAGCAATCAAACCTGAATCATCACCCAATTCTATTTGAGTAGCCTTGTTCTTGACTTTAACAAGTTCATAGAAAATATATGGATCAATCAAGGATAGATGCAACCTGTTTGTCTTCATGTGGCGGATAGCTCCCACTATTGCCATGAAAGCTCTTTCAAGGAGTAAGAAGGAGTTCAAATCAATCTTTATGTCCATCACATGGAAGTCTACTGAAACTATGGCATTGTGAATCTGCATTGGGATGTCTCTTGCTATCCCTCTTGAGTTCACTTTGGAGAAATCCACAAAGGTCAAAGAATCACTAGAAGGCTCCACTTTTAGGTTTAGCCTCTCTGCCATTAATCACGCATAATGCTAACAGCTTATCCAGTGTCACAGAGGGCGCTAGGATACTCGTGACCTTTGACATAACATGGGATCACAACCCAGGGTCACTTTTCTTCTTGAGAGTAGCCCACTGCTTCATCCTCTCCTTGAGGTTATTGAACATACGCTCTATGTCATTTTCTGTTTCCCTGGATTCCCTGAAAACCATCCACAATTTGTGAGTATAATACGTTTCATCAAATTGAGTATCTAAAGGAATTTTAATAACTGTTCTGGCAAAACATCCATCTCTTTGTCTGTTGCTTCTCTGCGAAAATGTTTGGGAATCTTCTGCTTCCTTCTGGAGTATCTTTCTGTTGTCATGGGATTATGTCTACTGGTATTCTGTTCCTGGTTCTCCATCCTTGAAGGTCTGACGAATAGGCTTGAACTCAGAGTTTGTAGACGACTCGACTAGGTTGTTGGGGGCTATCGATCGATGCTTTCTTCACGCTGTCGTTTGATGTTGGTGGATCCACATGAGGCGACTGATTCTGCAGGTTCCGTCAATCGATGGTTGGCTCTGGCGTCGATCGACACCAATGCGAACTCTCGAAAGATATGGCGGTTTCCACACAAAAATCTCCCTCTTGCAGCTGTTCTCTCTTCACACTTGCCAAAAGTCTTCACCTATCAATACATTGACGTGGTGCTTCTGGATAGCTTCCCGTTTATCCTTAATCAAGGCCTCATGTCTTTGAATGGCCTCACTTGTTTAGACATTTTGATTATCCAATTTCTTTACATGAGTGTTGAGGTTTTCAAATTTGGTGTTGAGGTTGGTGTACAGCAAGTCTATCTTTCCATAGAGGTTCACAGTCATCTGCTGCTGCTGCTCCAGTATCCTATAGCTTCTAACCTGCTCTCATGAGGCTTCTGCTGCTGTGGATTTTGTTTGTAGTTACTCATGTTCCCACCATAGGAGTTCATGATGTAGCCTGGATTTCCTGGTCTCTGATAACCGTTTCCACCAACAAAGTTCACAACCTCTTCCTCGTCTTCTTCTTCAAGAGCTTTCACTTCTGGTTTCTTGAGATTTTTTTTGAACACTGTCCAACTTTGCCTTGACCTCATATATCTGGTTCGTGCTTAGAGATGAACCTGATTTCTTCTTCTCAGAGTCAGTGTTCTTGGTGTTATTTCTAGACGCCAAGTTCTCAATAAGCCTTGTTGTTTCCTCTGGACTACTAGTGCTGAAGATTCCTTCACCAGTGGTGTCTAAAGCCATCTCGTATTGCAGATCAATACCTCTGAAGCCGTGGTGTAGGCATGCTCTCTGGTAGGACTTGAATCTGAATGATTTCCCAGGTTCCTGTGTTAATGTAGCAATCCTTCTTCTCAAGTCTTCTGCTCGTCCATCATCAAAGAAGTTGCAAAGGAATGCATTCATGTTGTGTGTCCAGTATATAAGAGATCCTAGTGGTAGTTGCTTAAGGCAGTGCGAAGCATCTACAACAAGTGAGTACTTGAAGAGCTTGCAGAATAGATAGTCCTCAGGGAATCCATTGGCCTTGATAGTAGAAACTAGATCCTCAAATCGCTCCAGATGACTTTTATGGTGCTCGTGTCGTATAACATGGTAGGGTGTCTGCGCAACAAGAGCGAAGAAGGAAAATTTCATATGAAAATGCTTCCTCTGGAAAGCTGAAGGACAAATGGCGGATCTATTAGCATAGAACTGGTCCAGATGATTGTAGTCTGCCAGTGTTCGTTGAGCAGTTTGGGTAGCAGCTTCAGGCTGAGCAACTTTCAGCATCTTCTCCTGGTTCGGGGATCACAGCTCCCTGTTCGTCAATCCTCTGATCTGTTGCATTAGGGAGATGACCTTCAAGGTCTTACATATATCCTCTCTCATAACCACAATTAGAGTCGCAACCATATTTTTGTAGTTACCGTCGATCGATGCCGATTGGGTACTCTCAATCGATGTTGATGCGCGAGTCTGGATTGGACCATCCTATCCGAGAACTTGTCATATAACTTCTTTCTTTTAAATTAGATGAAGCTTTTGTCCTGGAGTTATACTTCTTTTTAGATAAGAAATATTTCTCTAGAGTTTTCTCGCATTGATTTTGTCATGACCGATTTTGACCCCAACAACGGTTTGATCTCAAAATCATTCCTGTGGAAAGCTGGAGGACAAATAGCGGATCTATTAGCATAGAACTGGTCTGAATGATTGTAGTCTGCTAGTGTTTGTTGAGCAGATTGGGCGGCAGCTTCAGGTTGAACTATCGCAGAGTCTGCTCTGGTTCAGGGATTACAGTCCATGTTCGTTTATTCTTTGACATATTGCCTTATGCAGATGACCTCCAAGGTCATACATGTCTCCTCTCTCATCTCGAACAAAAACTAAAGTCGCAACCATCTTTCGCGAGATACTGTCGATTGATGCCGTATGGTTATTGTCGATCGATGTTGGTGCGTGACCGTCGATCGGTGGTTGAGTGATACTGACGATCGATGCTAGTCGCGTATGTTTGCGGATGGAACATTCGATTGCAACGGGGTCTGAGAAGAGTAATTCCTTGTTCTTTTTTCTTCTGCTACTGTTGGGCATGCATCTGAAAAACAAGAAAAATGAATTATCAGTAACTTGCAAAAATAGAAAAACCTAGACTAAACCCTAGAAAATAAATCTAAAGGCGATCCTTGCTCACCGGAAACAGCACCAAATTTTACAACATGCAGGTTAATGTTTATAATTAGGCAACCAATCTATCAAACTAACCCTATAAACTACTCTTGCCAAGAGAGGTCAAATTATAGTCCTAGGATCGGATCCACAGAGAGCGAGGGCACACAATAGACTTCTGAGTTCTAAAGGTTAAGCTAGGCAAGCTATATAAAGGAGGTTTGTAATGAGGTTTATTCCAAAAAATGAAATTTGCTAATAAGTTAATTTATTCAAATAAGGAAAATATAAATCTAGGGTTTAAGGCCAGTGAATTATAATGAATATGATGCAGGGAATTATGGATATGCAAGGAACTTAATCACAATCTGACCCACTCCCGTTCGAACTCTCATATGCGAACAGAGGAGTCAACCATCGATCGACGGCGAAGGCCTAGTGTCAATCGATGGTAATCGGACAGGAAATTCATTCGCTAGATTAATCAAACCAGCTCTCTCATGTGTCTGATGTGGGAACCAAAATTCGTACTGTTGATTTTAGTTGAATTAGGAACGGAGGGTAAACCCTAGTTTCCCAGAGGTGTCGGATATCGGCTAAACCACACGCCAATCAGTTAGAATACGAAGTAAATATCGAAAAAAGTAAGAATCGAAAAGAGACCAAATAGATGTCTTATTTCGAATCTGCGTATGAGCATTTACAACAGGATAGGAGCCTTGGCTATGATAGCTGTCTGTGAGATTCGTAGTTCTAACAACCTAAGACTGCAAAACCCTAGTTGAGTCGCAGCTCGAATAACAAAAACAGAAAGTTGCCTAAATGCTCTAAGTGCTATCGTATGTTTGTTCTGAGTGGAGATTTTCGTGTCTCTTGTATCATTGCCCTTGAAGTCCTTATATACTCCTCCAGAGGCTGTTTGCTCTTTCCCCTTCTACCCTTGGTCGAATTTATCGCTTCGCGGAAATATTTCTTTTTTCCTTGATCTTCATGATTCTCTTCGGAAACTTAACATTTATCCTCCGATCTTGACATTTATCTTCCGAACTTAACATTTATCTTTTCCTGCATAATAAAAGATAAACCGCCACAAATTTTAGGCTCCATTTTGGATAAAATTGCCAGTGGCCTTTAGCCAAGCATTACACCTCATCGGGCCAGTTTTTGACTTAGACGTTTATACGATTTTATCAAAAGAGCATTGCTAAGATGACGTCGACCAAGTTTTTGGATCTTTCGTATGGGGCATGTGAATCTAGGTGCGTTGTTAACCGTTACCGGCTCATACGATCGACCCGATCCTTTCTCGAGAAAACGAGTTTTTTCGGTAAAGTTCCAATGTCAATCCTGATCTAGACGGAACAAAGATAAGTTCGATCAAGTTAAGAAAGAGGGAGTTAACGAGGACGAGGTGAAAACAGATTATTTGATCTGAATTGCCGAACGAGCGAGTCAGATTGCTCGTGCCAGATAACTCGCCCGTTTGGCACGGGCGAGTTGGTCATGCCATGCCTTCCAACTCGCCCGTTCGGTGACTTGGTCAGTCTGCACCGTCCAACTCGCAGAATGGGCGAGTTAGTCGGTCCATGTTCCTTTCTTTCGATTTTTGGCCCGGAAACTTTCATTGAGATGGTTTCGAGACTGCATTCGTAAACACAATTTTTAGATGCTGATTTCGAGAGTACCGTTTTTTGACCCCAATACTGCCCAGCCAACTACTTCGTCCGGGGAGTTGTATGATCAAGTATTCTAGTCATTTCGTCATGTTGACATTTGGGGATACAATGACCTGAGGTATTAGGATAAACTCTTCTTGATGGCTCACTTATACAGACCATTCTCTCGTGGTCAGCCGAGACTTGACATTGATTTTTGCGTTCCCCTTTCTCCGAGATATTATCTCTTTTTCACAAATGGCGCATTTCTTGGGAAGTTTTTGACGTTGATTTTGTCGTGACCAATTTTGACACAAACAGTTAGCTCCTCAGCGAGCGGTTTTGGTAGGTTTGGTAAGTTAGGCGGAATCAATGTTTGAAAATGTCCGTTTAAAGTGGCCTACTTATTCCTCTAAGAGCGGAATACAGTAGGATCACGGACAGACTACAGCACGTTCGTGTTAACATCAGGTCATGTTAGTTTAGAAATTTTCAGTTTGGATTTTTATCGGAAGGCGTAATTGGCTAAGGGCGAAAGAGTGTTTGTCGAGATCAACGGACCAAGTCAAAAATTTGCGTGCTATAGTCGTACGAAAATTGTTTTGTTTTTGTATGATGAAGACAAAACCTAAAAGGCTCGATAAAGGACCATGCGAGATGATTGCCTGCTCGAATGGAACCGAGGGAGATGGGAGGCAGAATCCAGCAAGCCGCATGGCTAAGGAATGAGATTTGTAAGATCGTAGTGCGAAGAGATAATGTTTAGTTTCTTTTATCGAGAGACGAGTCATATGACTTTGTCCAAAGCACTTTTCTGTAAAACTTGTGAAGTTCGTTTTCGAAAGTTTCTTCGCTTAACATAGTGTGGCTATACGAAGGATGTTTCGCATAAGTTTTACGAGGAGTGAATGGCATAGAAGTAAATTGAGAATGTCTCTCGCAGATTACTCCTGATATTTGCGAACGAGGAATGTGTTTTCCTTATTCGGTTTTCCATATTGCGAAGTCGTTTTACATGACACTGATCTTATTTTCTCGTAGGCTCTTTCGTATAAAATGTCATAGTTATACGAAACTAATGGATGACCGGATTTATGAGGCATCCCATGGCCTAAATGATTTTTTTGTCTACCAATGCGAGAGTTTGCTTTGTCGAAAGCGTTTTCTTGATGCCGAGACTTTTTTTTTAAGTATGGGAGTATACGAGTATAGTATACGTACCTACTCCCTCCCCTTTTTCTATGAAAGAAAACGACTGAACCGATATTTTGAAGGGTTGTGTACGTTTTTTTTTTCAAAGATTGGGATGATCGACAATCCAGGTCGGTTTAAAGATGACGCTAGGATTATGACTTGGGGATTTTCAAGTTGACGACAAGGAGTACGTCGGTTTTAAGAAAATTGCTAGGAACGAGACGGTATTAAGATGACGTTCACGTTTCTAGTTCCTTCTTTCCTTAGGAAGCGAGCTAAGTGTACGTGGCGATCGTTTCCCTGTTTTTCGAGAGTTTAGATTGGTTTGCAAAATTTGACTAAACGTTTTTATTTCTTAGTACCTTCCTACGAAAATTCCAAGTCTGATTTCAAAAAGCTCCAAGCCGGCCATATCTTAGTTTTCTCGAAGGTTTGGGTTCACCTTTTCTCTGTTTTGCTTGCTCACCAGCTCTTCCTCTTCTTTTGTCTGTACGGACGTTAAGAATGGTAACAATACTATTATTTCTTGGCCGTGTTTTAGGCTCGAACATGTCTTGCGGTTTTTATCGTAAAGTTCCCACGGTAACTCCATTCGAGACGAAACAAGAGATGTTTTGATGGAGATTCGAAGGAGAATGCTGAGATGGAGGTCAGGGCGAGTAGGATTCCCAATAAGGCAAGGAGGATTCTTGAGAGGGCGAGTAGGACGCCCAAGAGGTCGACTAGGAGCAAACAAAGGAGTTTAGGCAAGTCTCACTTGTTTTCGTCGTAAAATCTCAATGGAAATTCTGTTTGAGAAGAAACGAAAAGTGTTTCAATCATGATTCGAAAGAGAACCAAAGGAAAAGCTCATAAGTTCTTGCCGAACTACCCATGAGGCGAGTTGGAGGGAATAAATCAAACTCACCATCGGGCGAGGTGGACAGTGTGCGTCCAACTTGTTTTGATCGTAAAATCTCAACGGAAATTTCGATTGAGAAAAAACAAAAAAATGTTCCTGTCAAGACTCAAAAAAGAACGCAAAGGTGAGCCAAAAGAGTGCTCATCCAGTCCACCTCGCATGTTTGGTGAGATGGATTGGCCAACTCACCCAAATGGGCGAGTTAGACGGCTCGTTCCATCCAGCTAGCCCAATGGACGAGTTTGACGGCTAGTTTTGTCCAACTCGCCCGTTCGGGGAGTTGGACTGGTCAAACTCGCCGAACGGGCGAGTTAGACAGCTCGTTTCGTACAACTTGGGCAATGCAAGCAAAGGTGGGCTAGGATCAATGAATCGGTGTGTAAGTTTCCTGGATGCTACGAGATGGCTTTGAGGGAGCAGAGAAGCGGCCAAAATGACAACGACGTGATGAAGGCTACATTGGATATCTATTACAACAACCAGACGCTAAAATTCAACTTGGAACATGCGTGGAGGGAGCTTAGGCATGATGTGAAATGGCGCTCCACCTATCTGGAGAAGGAAAATGGTAAGGAGAAGCGCAAGACAGCAGAGTCTATTGATGTTGAAGGGCCAGAGCCATATGAGAGACCAGTCGGGGTTAAGGCAGCTAAGGCGGCTGGGAAGAGGAAGAAGACTGGAAAGGATGAAGAATTGGCCAAGCGAGAAGGACTGATGGAGATCAAAAAACAACTCTCAAAGCAAAGTTTGCTTGACCGTTTGCTTGCAAAGCCCGAGCCACTTTCTGAGATGGAATTAGCTCTCAAAATGAAACTCATTTCTGAAATATTGTGATGATTGATGTGTGTAGTTGTCGTTTAACAGCAACTTGTACACGTTTTATTTATCTTTTAGTCTGCTAACTCAACTACTTCTCTCTGTTTCAGGTTAGGTAGAAGACCATGTGCTGCATGAAGCCAAAAGATGCTGTCTCTTCCAGGTTCACGGGTAGTTTGTTTTATTGTTGTTGGTATTGCCTTTATAAGTCTGTTTGTAGACTCGGCTTAAGAGCTATTCCCTTTGCTCTTCTTGTACTCAGAACATGTCTAAGAAAACTATGGTATTTCCTTTGCTCTAGTTGTCTGCTTGTTTTCTTCTTCGAGTTTGGGTTGTTGTTACCAAACAGATCACAAATTGGTGACTTTTCTTGGTTTTTAATTTTGTTGTTGTTACATTGGGTTAAGTTTGTCCATGTTATCGATTTTGTTTTCATGCAATCATCAACATTCTAGAAAAAAATAGTAAATCAGTCTGTGAAAATCATTGCATCTTATTGCTATTTTTTTCAAGTTGAAAAATATATAATCATTTGAAGGGATCTTGCCCTACTTGCCTTCCCTATAAATAGCCAAGCAGACCATCAAATTTTACAACGAACAAAGAAACATACATCAAAGCTAAAGATACATAATTTGTCCGTGTTACCATTTGTTGTTGCTCTATGAATTTTTAGTTTTTTGATAATGAGTTTGCTTGAAAAACGGTTTTGAAGGAATTATAGGCAAATATGGGAGACGAAATCGATGAAAGACTTAATGCGGCATTCGATGCGGCTTTCGAGGAATGTTTTGAAGATACATACAACAACATTGTGGAGAATCGAACAAAAAACAAAGAAAACATGCATATATCTAACGTAACCGTGAAGAGGGCCACCTCTGTTTATGGAATGACTACTTCAGTGAAGATGCGACATTCCCGCCTCATTTATTCAGACGCCGTTTCCACATGAACAAGGAAGTATTCTTGCGAATTGTCGATCGCCTCTCTGAAAATTTTTCGTTCTTTCAACAAAGAACCGATGTAGTCGGAAGGTTGGGACTTTCTACACTAAAAAAGTGTACGGCAGCTATTTGTATGCTTGCTTATGGTTGTGCATATGACGCCGTGGACGAATATCTCCGGCTTGGTGAAAGCACAACACTTTCGTGTTTAACCAATTTCACATAAGGTGTAATAAAGTTATTTTGTGATGAGTATCTACGAAGACAACCTCCTGAGGATCTTCAACGACTACTCGATATTGGAGAGATCCGCGGCTTTCCTGGGATGATAGGAAGCATCGATTGTATGCATTGGAAGTGAAAAAATTGCCCAACCGCTTGGAAAGGACAATACACACGTGGATCAGGAAAGCCGACAATTGTCTTGGAGGTTGTCGCTTCACAAGATCTTTGGATTTGGCACGCTTTTTTTGGTCCTCCCGGGACCTTAAACGATATTAACGTCCTCGATCGGTCACCTGTTTTGATGACATTTTACAAGGTCAAACTCCAGCGGTACACTATGTGGTCAACGAACACCAATATGATGTGGCGTACTACCAAACGAACGATATATATCCAAAATGGTCAACATTTATCCAGTCTATCTCACTCCCTCAAGGTCCTAAAGCAGAGTTATTTGCTAAATTTCAAGAAGCAACCCGGAAAAATGTCGAGCGTGCTTTTGGAGTCTTGCAAGGTCGCTTTGCGATAGTGAAAACCCCAGCTGTTTTTTGGGACAAGAGACAAATAGGGATGGTCATGCGAACATGTATCATACTGCACAATATGATAGTGGAAAATGAACGCAATGGATACACTCAGTTTGTTACTTCTGACTTTGAAGAAGGAGACTCGACCCGAAGTTCACATGTCGATATGTCCTATTCTACCAACATGCCTTCACATTTCGGTAATATGCTTGGCATACGTAATCATGTTCGGGATAGGCATATACATGAACAATTGAAAAATGATCTGACTGAAAATATTTGGAACAAGTTTGGTAATGATGAAGATGTATAATTATTGTATGTTTACTTTTAATTATTTAATTTATAAAAATTTAAAATTTGAATGTTTTTTTATTAATTTTAAAATTTTAAGGACTCCATAATGGGTAACACCATTGGACACACATATTGGACTAGAGTCCTTAACTATTCTAACAAAAAAAAACAAAAAAAAATAATATTATTAAACTCCTAAGGACTCCAATGGTGGTAACACCATTGGAGGTGCTCTTAGTCCTATCTCAATGAAAATTTATAGAAAATGTCTTAAAGACTTTTGGAATGTTTGAGGCTAGACCAGTAGTAACACCTACCACTTCTCATGCCAAGTTAAGGAGTCTACGTCCTAAAGAAAGAGCAGAGGAGTATGAATATATGAAAGAGATTCCGGAAGCTAGTGCAGTGGGAAGTTTGATGTATGCTATAGTTGGGTCAAGACAAGATTTGGGATTTGCAGTTGGATTGATAAGCATGTTTATGTCTCATCCTAGCAGAGAGCATTGGGAAGTTGTGAAATGGGTTTTGCGATATGTAGCACGATCTTATAATCAGTGTTTGACTTTCAAAAGAAGTTCAAAGTTCAAGGTGGAAGGGTTTTCTGATTCAGACTATGCTACAAATTTAGACAAGCGAAGATCAGTATCTGGAACTGTTTTCAAAGTTGGGGGTAATATTTTATTCTTGGAAATCAAGATTACAATCTGTGGTGGCTTTATCCACCACCAAAGCAGAATTTATGGCTCTAACTTTGTCAGTTAAGGAATCTATTTGGCTAAAAGGGTTTGTGTCATAACTAGGCTATTGTCAAGAAAGTGTAAGGATACACCATGATTTACAGAGTGCTATTGACTTATCTAAGAATGCAGTACATCATGAAAGAACCAAACATATGGATACTCAATTCAACTTCATCAGGGATATTTTAAACAAGAAGATCATCAACCTAACAAAGATTCACACTTCTAAAAATCCAGCAGAGTTCCTAACTAAATGTGTACCTGGCACCAAGTTTCAGTTATGTTGTGATTTTCTGAATGTCTGCTCAAAGCACATGGGAACTCCAGGTAGCTCCAAAAAGGGTTCTCGAAAAATGGTTATTACTGTAAATAAAAAAATGAAAAATTAAAAAAAAATTAAAAAACGAGAAGGAGCTACCTGGTAGAAGAGGTGAGATCGTTTGTAATCTTGTGGTGTCTGCTTCAGATGGATTCATCGAAAAAGGAGGTTGAGGTTGAGGTGTCTTGATGCCTCGTATGGAGTATCTGATGAAGCTTGAAGGTCTTCTTGGTAATCGGAGACGAAAAGAGTCAGGGACCATTTTTACAGGTCAGATCTACGATCTCAAAAACAAATAAACACATATCTAGAATTAATCTTCTTCTAAAGGTTAGTAGAAGTTAAAAGGAAGACAAGCATGTTTGAAAAAAGGGAAAGATTTAGAGAGAGGTGTTACCTTGATTCAACATGCAGAGGCTTGTTGAGGAGCTGGAGTTTCGAGTTTGTCAGAAAGGTTGAGTGAGACATGAAAATGAAACGGAGAAGTTGTCAGTCGCTGCTTAAACAGAAAAGAGATCTAAAAGGGGTTTCAGCCTTTTCGACTCAAGGTGTAAAGGTAAGAACTAGAGAAAGGAGCTGAGGTCTAGGTTGATCGCGGTTAGAGATAAGATGATCGGTGGAAGAGTTTCAAAGATATCGGCTAGAGAGAAAACAGAGCAAAAGGACAGAAGAGAGAGAAGGAGCTTGACCGCTTTAGGGTTCCTCGTGATGTCCAAAGACAAAGAGGTGGAGATTTGTGGGCTTTCTCTTTTGGGCTCACATCTTTTTTTAATAACATTCGGTTATCTGGGCTCACGTGTTCGACAACACCAGAAATGGGCCAGGAGCGTGTAAATGAAGCTGGGCCCATACAGTTTTGGGTCTAGCTCGAATGTTTAGTCAACCAAGCCGTTATAATGGCATAACAGCTTCATCTTCCTCGATCATCCTAAAACAGAAAACAGAGGAGAGAGAGAGAGGCTTGACGCGATTGAATCAAGAGTGAGAGAGGCTTGACGCTATTGAATGAAGAGAGAGAGAGAGAGAGAGCTTTACCTGGTGGCGATTTCAACCGGAGACAGCGGTGCAGTGTCTTTGACGTTGGATCCGGTTATCTGAGGTATATTTCGGAAGTAACCAACAAGTTATTCACTCAGTGTAGTGAGATCTCATTGTATAAAATGTTACCAAAGCTCTATATTGATTCTAGTGTAAGCTCGAGGATTTTGATCCCTCCCCAGTGAGTAGATTCTCGACCACCGGGTGAACAATCATACTCTTGGTTGTCAGGTTCTGGCATCCTCTCACGATATTGTTACCCGGTGTAGACTATCTCTTTTTGAGTGTCTTCGTTGTTCTGAACTGGGGCAACACCAGAATGTGGGATTCGTGCTAGTTCTGGTTGAAGGGACCGTCGACCGATGCCAAGGGTTGTGTGTCCATCGGTGCTCTGTCTGCAGGCTCATCGTCTTTATCGTATTTACATAAGCATGTAGTAATCAAACCTGGATCATCACCCAATTCTATCTAAGTAGCCTTGTTCTTGACTTAAACAGGTTCATAGAAAACGTATGGATCAACCAAGGATATATACAACATGTTTGTCTTCATGTGGCGGATAGCTCCCACTGTTGCTAAGAAAGCTCTTCCAAGGAGTAAAGAGGGGTTCCAATCAATCTTTATTTCCATCACATGTAAGTTTACTGGAACTATGGCATTGTGAATCTGCCCTTGGACGTCTCCGGCTATCCCTCCCGAGTTCACTTTGGAGCAATCCACAAAGGTGAAAGAATTACTAGAAGGCTTCCCTTTTAGGTTTAGCCTCTCTGCCATCACTCTAGGCATAATGCTAACTACTGATCCAATGTCACAGAGGGAGTAAGGATTGTCGTGACCTTTAATAAAACATGGGATCACAAACTTCCAAGGGTCACTTTTCTTCTTAAGAGTAGTCCACTGCTCTGTCCTCTCCCTTGGGTTATTCAACATGCACTCTATGTCCTTTTCTGTTTACCTAGATTCCCTGAAAAACATCCACAATCTGTGAGTATAATACGCTTCATCAAATGGAGTATCTAAAGTAATTTTAAAAACTCTTTTGGCAAAGCTATCCATTTCTTTGTCAATTGCTTCTCTGCAAAGATGTTTGGGAATCTTCTGCTTCCTTCTAGAGTGTCTTTTTGTTGTCATGGGATCATGTGTACTGGCATTCTGTTCCTGGTTCTCCAATCTTGAAGGTCTGACGAATAGGTTGGCACTCAAACTTGTTAGACGACTCGGCTCTCTTCTTGGGGGCTGTCGATCGAAGCTCTCTTCACGCCGTCGATCGACGTTGGTGGATTCACACGAGGCGACTGATTCTTCAGGTTCCATCGATGAACGATCCGGCTCTGGCGTCGATCAACACCAATGCGAACTGCTGAAAGACATGACAGTTTCCACACAAAAATGTCCCTCTTGTAGTTGTTCTCTCTTCACCTCTTGCCAAAAGTCTTCACCTATCAAGGCATTGACGTGGTGCTTCTGACTAGCTTCTCCTTTCTCCTTAATCAAGGCCTCATGTCTTTGAATGGCCTCACTTGTTTGGACAACATGATTATCCAACTTCTTGACATGAGTGTTGATGTTTTCAAACTTGGTGCTGAGGTTGGTGTACAACAAGTCTATCTTTCCATTGAAGTTCACAGTCATCTGCTGCTGCTGCTCAAGTATCCTATCAACCATAGCTTCTAACCTGCTCTTATGAGGCTTTTGTGCTGTGGATTGATATATCCTATTTATTACGTTTTTAGGCCATGTTCTAGGATCTATTTAGGGTATATTATATGTGTCTGTGATATGTTTTAGGGTATTTACATGTCCAAGGAAGTTTTGGAGATAAATGGAGTTACTTAGAGCTTTTGGAGCATTTAGAGGAGAAGAATCCGTAGCTGACTATTGGAGGAGTCGAAGTACAAGCATGTCGTCGATCGACGACACAGACTTGGAGTCGACCAAAGATGAAAGACCAAGGTTGATCGATGTTGCACACTTGCCATCGATCGACGCCCAACTCGCAGACAACCAACTGGAAAGCCCAAGTTCAGAAGACAAAAGATAGAAACACCATGGACGAGTTTTGACCTCGATTTTAGGGTTTTTATATTTATTCTTATGTATTGAGAGCAATAAGAGTGTGCTTTAGTGCTAGTGTGGGCAAGTGCAAGTACAAGATTAAGCAAAGCTTGACACAACACACTTAGCTTTATAGTTTTAGGAATTTAGGGGAGAAGGTTCTTAACTTCTTAGGAAGATTTGTATTGGAACCCCAATTTTTATCTATGCCTTCTATTCAAATTATTATTCTTTCTTTGATTATGTCTGAGTAGTCATCAAGTAGGTTTAGGGTTGTATGATAGCAATCATGGATTAGCCCAAAAGTAGAATTGTTAGCTAAGTCAATATCCATTAATTGAGTTGTGCTTGAAGCTTGCATTCTAGAGTAGCTAACTAAGATCTCGAAAGTAGGACATGGACAACTACGAGAGTAAGTTTTTGCCAGAACCGACAATATTGAACTAGGCTGTTAGGCGCATGCGAGAGCTGGTCTAACAAGTCTGGTGGACTTGTAAAATCTCGTTCACACTTCCTTCTGATTTTACCATCGATCGACATCATGCCTTCGCCATCGATCGATGGTCTTTCCTTTTGCTCGCATACGAGAGTTGGAGTTAAAAGGGTTAGAATAGTTAATGTTTGAGTTCTAGTATATTTACATATCTATGCTTCCTATCCATTATAATCTAGTAAGCTTGAAACCCTAGATCTAGCATATTAACATTTGCATCAAATTAGGTTATTAGTATATTTTCATATTTGCATTATTTCCATATTTGCATTATTAGCTTATTTCCATATTGCATCTCTACTTCTTGAAAATGAATATTTCCTTAACTGATTGTTTGCCTACCTATATATATATATATATATATATATATATATATTCACCTAGCTTAATCTTTATGAATAAGAAATCTATTGTGTGACATTGCACTATGTGAATTCGATCCCTAAGTTCTACACCTGATCTCTTTTGGCAAGAGTATTATTTTTGTGTTAAAGACTAGGGTTAATTTGATAGTGATTTGCTTAGGATATTTATACTCTTCTAGAACAATTAAAACACGCACGTCAAATTTGGCGCCATTGTCGGGGAACATTGATCGCCATTAGATTTAATTTTTAGGATTTAGTCTAGGTTTGTTACTACATTGAAGTTACTAAATTTTTCTTTTCCTTGCTTTTCAGGTGCATGCAAAGACACACCAGGAGAAATAAAGGAAAAGAACTAATATTCTCAGACCCCTATTTAATCGAAAGTACAATCTGCAAAGAGAGACGACAAACATCGACCGACAACAACAACTCCGCGTCGACCGACATATCTTTACAGATAGCATCGATCGACATCAGAACTTGAGCAACGACCGACACTGAGCATACACTGACGATCGACAGCATAGTACCCGCATCGATTGATAGAAGCCGACGAGTTCAGATCGTTGCAACATTGATATTGACTCATGATGAGGATGGGAACCTGCATGACCAAGATGGTCATCTGCATAATGCAGCAGGTCAAAAGACAGACGATCAGGGGGCTGTAATCCTTGATGCAGAAATAGAAGTAGAACACTTGAAGCTAATGCCCAAGCTGCTCAGATAACATTGGCTGACTACAACCGTCCAGACCAGTTCTAGCCAACAGATCCGCCATTCGCCCTCCAGCTTTTCAGAGGAATGATTTTCAAATCAAGCCCGCCTTCTTCGGACTTGTAGCGCAGACACCTTACCAGGGTTACGAAATGAGCACCCTATGGATCATCTGGAGCGATTTGAGGATCTAGTGACTGCCATCAAAGCCAATGGCATCCCTGAGGAGTATTTCTTTTGTAAGCTCTTCAAGGACTCACTTGCTGGAGAAACTTAATATTGGCTTAAGCATTTACACCAGGATCTCTGACATCTTGGAATGACATCAAGAATGCTCTCTTGCGCAACTTCTTTGATGACGCAAGAGTGGAAGACCTGAGGACAAAAATTGATACTTTTTTACAAGAACCCTCAAAGTCTTTCAAAAACTCTTGGATGAGATTCGAATCATACCAAAGATGCCCACACCATGGGTTCAGAGAAGTGCAACTTCTCAGCACTTTCTTTAGAGGTATTGGAGTACAGTATCAGATGGCTTTGGACACAACTAGTGAGGGAAATTTCAGCACTAGGAATACTGAAGAAGCAATAAGGTTGATTGAGAACCTAGCATCCATGAGCAACACCAAGAACACAGACTTTGAAAGAAAAAGGTCAACTCCAAGTATGAGTAAGGATCAGACTGAAGATGTTAAAGCAAAACTGCATAGTGTTCAGAAGTTCTTCAGGAAGCAAGTCACTTTTGCAGAGGTGGAAGCAATAAAGTTTGGAGGTGATAAAATTGAAGAAGAGGATGTGAACTACATTGATGGGAATGGTTTCCAGAGACAAGGGAACTCAGGTTTCAACAGAAACTCCTATGGGAATGGTCAAAGGAGTAGCTTTAATCAGGGTTCACAGTGAAAACCCTTCAACAACAACATGACTTATGGATCTTCCTACTACCAAAATCCTCCTCCAAAGACCCAGGAAAGTAAAATTGAAGCAATGGTTGGCAGAGTTTTAGAGGGAAGAAAAAGATGACTTTGGATTTCAATGGAAAGATAGATGGGATGTACCTCATTCTCAACACCAAGATTGAGAACATTAACACCAATGTGAAAAAGCTAGAGAATCAAGTACTGAAAACAAGTGAAACCATGAGGAGACATGAAAGCCTGATTAAGGTGAAAAATGAAGCTGGACAGAAGCACCACGTCAATGCATTGATTGATGACGATTTTTGTCAGGAAGTTAAGAGGGAAGAGCTCCAAGAAGGAGATTTTAGTGTGGAAAGTTTAATGTCATTTGGCAGTTTGCATTGTGTTGATCGACACCACCCAAAGAGTATTAATCCACAGTGAATCCTACATAAGATAGTCGATCGACATAGTGATAGAGGGATCGATCGCCTACACGATCTGCACATCGTTCAACAGATAAGGAAGCCGGTTCAACTACCAAGCATTGCTGCAAGTTTGATTGTGCATCCGACCAGAACGGTTTCAGAACAGTACACTGACACATCTCAAAGTATGGATTTGATAGAGAGGATGAGGGACACTCCAAGTGGAAGCAAAAGATCTCCAAACATCTACACAAAGAAGCTAATGAAAAAGAGATGGACAACTTTTCCAAAAGAATCCTAAAAATTCCTTTAGATACTCCTTTTGATGAAACTTATTATACTCACATGTTGTGGAAGTTTTCCAGGGAAACAAGTATGACAGATGATGATATAGAAGTCATGTTCATTCATCTCAGAGGAAAGATGAATCATAGAACCTCTCTGAAGAAGAAGAGTGATCCTGGGAAGTTTGGGATTCCATGCTTTATCAAGTGCAACCAAGATCTTAATGCCATGTGTGATACTGGATCATTAGTAAGCATTATGCCAAAAACTGTGAAACCCTCCAATGATTCCTTAACATTTGTAGACTGCGCAAAAGTGAACTCAGGAGAGATGGTAAAAGATGTCCCAGTGCAGATCAACAACACCTTAGTACCAGTAGACTTCCATGTGATGGACATCCAGATCAATTGGAATTCTTCCTTATTACTTGGAAGAGCTTTCATGGCTACCGTGGGGGATATTTGCGACATGAGGACAAACATGTTGTGTCTTTCCTTGATTAATCATATTGTCTATTATGAAATTTATAAGAATAAACCTGCCCTCACAAAATTGACTGATAATGCAGAACTTGTGGCCACATGTTTCTGCTATTATGACTTTGATGAAGAGTCAAAAAATGGAGCATCGATCGACCCCCAGCCCAGACAACTGATCGACATGCTTCCAGTTCAGCAATCGGTCGACACCCACCCTTTGTTATCGATCGACACTCACACTCCAGAACCGATTAACACCTACCACACAGATGGTGATTACAACACAGGCCACCACGAGTATGGCAAAGACTACATAGAATAAGAGATGATCGAGTACCATGGTATCGCAATGGAAAACGCTGGTGTTTTTCATATTTACCATCAATTCGGGAATTTGACGTCGATCGACGTCACCCCTATGCCATCGATCGATATTGACCACGAAGCAGCAACTGAAATAGATTCAGCTGCAGAACGCGTGAAGGAATATGGTTATTTACAACCAGATGAGTTTGGTATTATGAGAGATCCAGACGGTCACGCAAGAGCTATGGATGGCAGATTACTTAATGTCACGAGGGAAGATATTGCAGACATTCTTGCCATGGCTAATGGACCTGGAAACCATTTCGCGCAACAGTCTGGTTGTGGAGCATCGATCGATTGTCACCATACACCCTCGATCGACACGCGTCAAGTATGCGATAGATACGATGAAGATTACAGAGAGGAAGATAAGATTGAATGTCACGGCCTGGCATCAGAGGAAACTGGTTGGGTGATGAACGCGAGGGTGGATAATCAAGCATCAATCAAAGGCTACTCATGGCCTTCAAATGACATCAGACGCGAACCAGAACACCAACATGGAGCAGCAGAGACAGATATTGGTAACCTTAGACCAGATGAATTTGGTATCTTTAGAGACCCAGAGGGACATGCACGTGCAATTGATCTAGAATCCTACATTTGTCAGAAGAGGATGGAGCATATTTCTTTATTCTGGCTAATGGATCGGATAATATATTTGGACAGCAGCAGAGGCCATCGATCGACACACCTATCAGGGCATTGATCGATATTGAGGAGCAGAGACACGAGCCGATCCGTACAGATCCAAACACTGTCAACCCTCCTTCAATCGACGCAGCCATCTGGACATCGATCGATTCGCGCTATGAGCAAGGATCAAGAGCCTTTGATACTGAAGGCAACAGAATTTTCCGATGGGAAAAGAAAGAAGAGTATGGCATCTACAAAGATGAGTATGGTAATGCACGAGCTACATTAGAGAAGTTCTAGAGAGAGCTAATTTGTTTGAGCTGAGCTACATATGTTTACCAGAATATGCAGCAAGGATAGCTATGTCTAAGACGGATCAACAGACATACAACAGAGAAGAGATTGATGATATTGTGAATGCTATCAACATAACTCAAGATATGTCACTGAATGATTTTTACAAGAGGTTGGATGATGTCTACTATCCTATAGACACTTGCCTTATCGGTTTGACTGCATGCATGGATTAGATGCGATTGGGGCAGAAAACCGAGCATCAATCGACGGCACCAACATTGCATCGATCGACACTGATGCACACGGACAAAAGACAGCAGCAGAAGTGGTTTAGAAGATAGGTTCAATGAGATTGCATTTTTTAGACCTGATGAAGGAAGATATTTCTCATTAATTGGAAGATTAATCAGAGACTACCGCTGCCAAACTTAGGATGCTATAGCACAGTGTTTAGAAACTAGAAACATGAATGCATTCAATGGACTTTTTCAGAACAGTTACAATGAATGAGAAAACCGGAAAAGATGAAGCATTGAGGAACTTCTTCAGTACATGGTTTCAGAAGAGCAAAAAGGATGTAGACATTTATTTTCCAAGTGGTGATCCAACTTCCTACTAGTCAGAGAGTTCACAAAGTCAAGCTAAAGACTATAACCAAGCGCTGAGTGGGAGTCAACCCACTGTTTAGTAAGCTTTTATTTCGTTTTTACTTATACTACTACTTATTTCGAGTTTTACTTTGTTTTATTGACTATTTAATTCACGATCGACACCAGACACCATAGAGGCACCATCACTCGAAACTGGATCGCGACCATCGATCAACCACACACGCCTACCATCGATAGATACTCTTCACAGAGTTTGGTATTGAGTTTCTTTACCTATATATTTACTTATGATTTAATTTTTCTTAACCAATCCGGTGCAGATTACACTGGGGACAGTGTAATTGAACTCTAGGAGAGGTTCGCTGATGTTATTTGATTTGTTTTGAGTTTTATTTACTATATATATATATATATAAGTTTTTCAAAAACAATTGTTGACTGAAGAAGGGGATTATGATCAAAATTTATTATTGACTACCACACTTTAACACCATTTTAGAAGGTTGTTGCAGAGATTACTAGAGATACCGAAGTGGATCATCCTGCCACTATATCACACTTGCTTAGAAAGTTTGAAGGAACAGAAGCTGATTTCCAACACTAATCCTGACATTATTTGCTTGCTTTGGGGCTTGGCATACACTTGATCAGATTCCTTCTGTAAGTCTACTGGTACAAGTCATTGCACCTTTGGTTCCCTTCTCTCTTTCTCTTCAGCATCTACCTAATAGCTTAAAAAATTGAGATGACTTCCCGATATGCAGAGGGGTAGGTAAGTTACCTATGAACCCATTATTCTAATTCAAAGGAACGATCACATATCATTGGAAGCGAGGGGCAGGTACATTACCGATGACCCCCCTAGTCCCCTACAACTTTTCCCAATAAGCAAAAGAAAAGAAAAAGCAAAAGAAAAAGAAGAGAAAAATAAAAAATGGGATGGCAAGATGGACTACTATATCAGCATCATTGTCCTTTGAGTTTTAGATCTAGAAAGATTCAGAGAGAAAGGGGGGGGAGAAAGGAATCAGAGAAGACTTTGTGCCTAGTTTTCAGATAGTTGCAGAGGTAGATTCCATGTGTCCTTTGATCGATACTCCCAAAGTAAAGCCTACACTTTATTTTATGCAAAGAAATGAAATCAGTAGAGGGGTGAGTCAGCCTAGTATTTACTAAATTGTTAGTACACTTGATTTGGTTGCTATACTAGGATAGGGTATATAAATTTTCTCTATGATTGACTTGAAAGGATGTGGTTGCAACATAGTAGGGTGACAATTATACTTAGACATTATGTGACTCTCCGCTTTTCAAACCTTTTTCACATGCTTAGTTTGCTTAAGGACAAGCAAAATGTTAAGTCTAGGGGAGTTGATATAGCCTATTTATTTCCAGTTTTAGGCCATGTTCTAGGCTCTATTTAAAGTCTATTATATGTGTCTGGGATATGTTTTCTGGTACTTACAAGTCGAGGGACGTTTTGGAGATAAATGGAGATACTTGGAACTTTTGGATCATTTAGAGGAGAATAATTTGTAGTTGACTATTGGAGGAGTCGAAGTACAACCCTGTCATCGATCGATGACACAACCTTGGAGTCGACCGATGATGAAAGACAACATCGATCGACACCCAACTCGCAGATAGCTGACTGAAAAGCCCAAGTTTAGAAGAAAAAAGACAAGAATACCATGGACGAGTTTTGACCTAGATTTTAGGGTTTTTATATTTATACTTATGTATTGAGAGCATGCAAAGTTTGCTTTAGTGCTAGTGTGGGCAAGTGCAAGTACAAACTTAGGGAAGGCTTGACACAACACACTTAGCTTTATAGTTTTAGGATTTTAAGGGAGAAGGTTCATAACTCTTTGGGGAGATTTGTATTGAAACCTCATCTATGCATTATATTCAGATTATTATTCTTTCTTTGATTATGTTTGAGTAGTCATCAACTAGGTTTAGGGTTGTATGATAGCAATCATGAATTAGCGCAAAAGTAGGATTGCTAGCTAAGTCAATATCCATCAATTGAGTTGTGCTTAATGCTTGCATTCTAGAGTAGCTAACTAAGATCTCGAAAGTAGGACATGGAGGACTACGAGAGTAGGTTATGTGCCAGAACATACCATATTGAACTAGGCTGTTAGGCGCATGCGAGATCTGGTGTAACAAGTCTGGTGGACTTATCAAATCTCGTTCACACTTCCTTATGATTTCACCGTTGATCGACATCAGACCTTCGCCGTCGATCGATGGTCTTTCCTTTTGCTCGCATACGAAAGTTTGAGTTAAAAGCATCAGAATAGTTAATATTTGAGTTCTAGTATATTTACATACTTATGCTTCCTATCAATTATAATCCATTAAGCTTGAAATCTTAGATCTAGCATATTAATATTTAGATCAAGTTAGTTTATTAGTATATTTCCATATTTGCATTATTTCCATATTAGCATTATTTCCATATTTGCATTATTTCCATATTTGCATTATTTCCCTATTTGTATTATTTCCATATTTCCATATTGCATTTCTACTTCTTGAAAAGGAATATTTCTCTAACTGATTGTTTGCCTACCTATATATATATTCACCTAGCTTTATCTTTAGGAATAAGAAATCTATTGTGTGTCATTGCTCTTTGTGGATTCGATCCCTAGTACTACACCTGATCTCTTTTGGCTACAATATTATTTGTGTGTTAAAAATTAGGGTTAATTTGATAGTGATTTGTTTAGGATATTTATAACCCGCTAGAACAACTAAAACACGCACGTAATGGATTCTGCTGTGGATGTTGATTGTAGTTACTCTTGTTGCCACCATAGGAGTTACTATTGTAGCCTGGATTTCCTTGTCTCTGATAACTGTTTCCACCAACAAAGTTCACATCCTCTTCCTCGTCTTCATCTTCCAGAGCTTTCACTTCTTGCTTCATTAGAGAATGCTGAACGCTGTCCAACTTTATCTTGACCTTATCTATTTGTTTCTTGCTTAGAGATGGATCTGATTTCTTTCTCTCATAGTCAGTGTTCTTGGTGCTATTGTTAGACACCAAGTTCTCAATAAGCCTTGTCACTTCCTATGGACTCCTAGTGCTGAAGTTTCCTTCACTAGTGATGTCTAAATCCATCTGGTATTGCAGATCAATACCTCTGAAGATGGTGCTAAGTAGTTGCACTTCATTGAAGCCATGGTGTGGGAAGTCTCTCTTGTAGGACTTGAATCTGAACCAAGAGCTCCTGAACGAGTCCTCAGGTTCCTGTGTGAATGTAGCAATCCTGCTTCTCAAGTCTTCTGCTCGTGCATCATCAAAGAAGTTGTGCAAGAATGCATTCTTGATGTCTGTCCAAGATGTTAGAGATCCTTGTGGTAGTTGCTTAAGCCAATGTGAAGAATCTCAAGCAAGTGAGTACTTGAAGAGCTTCCGGTTTAGGGTTTATAATTAAGGAGGCAATCTATAAAATTAACCCTAAAAACTACTCTTGCCAAGAGACGTCAAATTGTAGTACTTACGGATCGAATCCACATAGAGCGAGGGCACACAATAGATTTCTGAGTTCTAAAGGTTAAGTTAGGCAAGCTATAAATAGGAGGTTTGTAATAAGGGTTTATTCTAAAAAAGAAATTTACTAAATTAGTTAACTAATTCAAATAAGGAAAATATAGATATAGGGTCAGGGAAGTGAATTATAATGAATATGATGCAGGGAATTATTAATTTGCAAGGACCGTAATCACAATCCGAGCCCCTCTCGTTCAAACTCTCGTATCCGAATATAGGAGTCGACCATCGATCAACAGTGAAGGCCTAGTGTCGATCGATGGTTATCAGACATGAAGTTCGTCTGCTAGGTTAATCAAATCAGAAGTCGCATGTGTCCAAAACCTAACTCCATGGAACAAATTCAGGCAAAGAAACTACTCTCGTAGTTATCTATATCCTAGGCTCAAGGTTCTAGTTAGCTACTCTAGAACACAAACATTACACACAATTCCAAAGATGAATATCTTTTCATCCTAGAAATCATATTTTGGGCTAATTTATCAGTACCATAATGAACCCTAAATCTAACAATAGAAATACTCAGACATAATCATATAAAGCATGATAATCTAAATAATAAAATGCATAAAATTGATAATAGGGTTCCAATACAAATCTCTGAAGGAGTTCAGATCTTCTCCCCGAAACTACTAAAACTCTGGATAATATTATGCTATAAAATCTCTGTTTTGTGTTGTCCCCTAGCCAAAACAATGGCAAGACCTTAATAAACTAGGTCGAAACTCGTCCACGGACAATCTTGTAAATTATCTTGACTTGGTCTTGAAGTCGGCCAACTGCTCTGCGAGTAGACCCTCGATAGCCAGCAAGCATGCACCATCGATCAATGGTCAGCCTTAACCCCGACTCTGATTGACCAACTACTAGATATCTTCTCTGATTGCTCTACCAAGCTCCATTATCTCCATAATGCTCCAAAACGTACTTTGACCTGAGAAGTCTTTAAAACACAGTCTAGACATACATAGAAGACTCCAAATAGGGTCCAAATGACAGTCTTAACCTGGTAAATAACAAGGTATATCAACTCCCCCAGACTTAGCCTTTTGGTTGCCCTCAAGTAAAACAAAGATAGCATGTGAAAGAGATTTGAAAAGCGGGGACTCACATAATACATAAGCACGACTATCACCCTACTTTATCGCAACCACATCGAATAGTGCTAATCAAAGAGAAACTTGATATACCTTATCCTAGTATAGCAACCAAATCCATTCTATCAGCAACTCATCAAATACTAATCTGACTAACCCCTCTACTGATCTCATTTATTTGCATAAAATAAAATGCAGGTCTTACCTTGGGAGTATCGATCAGAGGACACATGGAATCAACTCCTGAAAACTTGCATGTATAGGTATAAAGCCTTTTGTGATCCTTCTATTTCCTCTCTTGTTTCAAAATCTTTTAAATCTCAAATTCAATGGACAATGATGCTGCCACAGTCCATCATGCCATCTCATTTTCTAAAAAACAAAATTGAATACAAAGTTGTAGGCGAATAATAGGCTCATCGGTAATGTACCTACCCCTCGCTTCCAACAATGTGTGATCATTTCTCTGAATTAGAATATTGGGGTCATCGGTAATGTACCTACCCCTCGCTTCCAACAATGTGTGATCATTTCTCTGAATTAGAATATTGGGGTCATCGGTAATGTACCTACCCCTCTGCGTCTAAGGAAATCATCTCAATCTTTTCTATTATAGATCCTGAAGAGAAATAGAAAAAGGAAATCAGAATTAACAGACTAGTACCTTACATACTTGCAGAAGGAATCTGATCAAATGTATACCAAACCCCGAAGCAAGCAAAGTAGTCAATATTATGTTGGAGATCAGCTTCATTTCCTTCAGACTTTATTAGTAAGCGTGATTTAATGGCAGGATGATCCACTTTGGAATCTCTAGTACTCTCTGCAATCAACATGTCTAAGAATGGTGCTAAAGTATGGTTAGTCAATGAATAAGTTCTGATCATAAAGCCTTCTTGACACTAGTAAAATTATTTAAAAAACTTAATAGATAAAAGATCAAAATAGATAAAAGCATCCGCGACCTCCCCTAAACTTGAATAACACTGTCCCTAGTGATATCTTGTCGGGTTTTGTGAATAAAACTAAATCATAAGTAAAAGGTCGAGAGAAAGTCGAGGTTACCAAACTCCGCAAGGTGTGTTGACCGATGGTGGTTAGTGAGTGTCAACCGATGGTAAACCATCCAAGCCATCGACCGATGATGAGGTTGTGGCGTCGACCGATGGTAATTTCGAACTGTTAACTCCTCGTTTGAAAACCTAAAGTAATTAGATAAAAACCATAATTAATAACTAGATAATGAAAAACTAAGTTAAAACTTACTAAAAAGTGGGTTGCCTCCCACTCAACGCTTGGTTATAGTCTTAATCTCGACTTTGTGACTTCTAAACTAATTCATAAAACCAATGTGGAAAGCAAGTATTCGCTGCTTGTCCCAAACCATACACAGATAAAACCTCTTACAGCCGCATCTGCTCTGTACTGCTGATTTTCCATCTTCTTTTGAGTTAAAGAAAATTTGTGCATCCTGTCTTCAAGTCTTAGGGTGCGTTCCGTCAGCATGTTAAGTCTGGCATATGTGGGCTCTGAAATATCCTCCAAACTCTGGTTGATACTTTCCCTCATTATATCCTAAGAAAAGTAAACTCCATCGAGCTTGTAATGTAATAAGTCCTCTGTTACCAATCTCTGCCCAGATGCTGCGTCATGACTGTCGATCGATGCCCAACTGTTGCCGTCAATCGATGCTGAGTTGACTGCGTCATTTGATGTGTAATTTCTGAAGAGATTCCTTGCTCCATTGGCAGTAGCTAGTATGTTTGCGATATCATCCTTGGACACATTTAGAAATCTTCCATCCATTGCCCGTGCATATCCATCTGGGTCTCTCATGATTTCAAAATCATCTAGTCTGAGGTAGCCATATGATGTTATCTTGGGCTGATTTATGAAGTTATGGACATAAAAGACATTCAAAAATTGACCCATGATGTTACCTAACATGTCCAGCCCATTTTTATGAAGTTAATATCCTAAGAAGAATCAAAATCAAGTAGTTTCTTTGCTATCCAAGAAAAGTGACGAAAATTAGAAATTAAATTGCTTGAAAAGTTTCTCTCTCTTTCATGCAAGGAATGCTTGTTTCAAGAACCTTCTCTCTCCTCCATGCAATGTTTTGTGATTTCCTAGACTATTAAATATCTAGCTTTGTTAGCAAGTTTAGTCTCTTATAAATAAGTTGTAATCTCCTTTGAACTAAATCAGACTATCTTTTTATTTTTGGAAACCTTGAGAGTGTTCTTAGTTTTGTTCCTTCGGGAACTTTTCGATCCGCCTTGGTGCGTCATATCCAAGGGATCAAACCGATCCGTCCTGGTGCGTCATATCCAGAGGGTCAGCCTCATTGTCGTCTAGGTGTGTCATATCCTAGGGCATTGAGTTGGAATATCGGAGGCCTTCCGCATCCTCCGTGTGACCATTCACTCCACATCCCTTGTCTTTAAAGCTTCACGGTTTCATAGCAGCAAGGTTTATCCATCTACCAATTTCAGAGTCTATCCCTTGGGAGTTTTATATCACCATAATCATCACTGTATCCTGTCGGGTCCTTGTCGATCGATGGTAAAAGAGTCACCATCGATCGATGCTACATTCCAGCTTCCACAGGATCCTCTGAATTTTCCAGATTCTTTGAGTGCAAAGGCATGGTGCTCAACTGCTTCTTCTTCAAGGTAAGACTCATCATACTCTTGGTTGTCAGGTTTTGGCATCCTCATACGGTATTGTTGCCCGGTTTAGACTATCTCTTCTTGATTGTCTTCGTTGTTCTGATCTGAGGCAACACCGTCAATCAATGCTAGAGGGTGTGATCCGTGCTGCTTCTGGTGGAAGGGACCGTCGACCGTTGCCAAGGGTTGGGTGTCGATTGATGCTATTTCCATAGGCTCATCGTCTTGATCGTATTTGCAGAAGCATGTAGCAATCAAACCTGAATCATCACCCAATTCTATTTGAGTAGCCTTGTTCTTGACTTTAACAAGTTCATAGAAAATATATGGATCAATCAAGGATAGATGCAACCTGTTTGTCTTCATGTGGCGGATAGCTCCCACTATTGCCATGAAAGCTCTTTCAAGGAGTAAGAAGGAGTTCAAATCAATCTTTATGTCCATCACATGGAAGTCTACTGAAACTATGGCATTGTGAATCTGCATTGGGATGTCTCTTGCTATCCCTCTTGAGTTCACTTTGGAGAAATCCACAAAGGTCAAAGAATCACTAGAAGGCTCCACTTTTAGGTTTAGCCTCTCTGCCATTAATCACGCATAATGCTAACAGCTTATCCAGTGTCACAGAGGGCGTTAGGATACTCGTGACCTTTGACATAACATGGGATCACAACCCAGGGTCACTT
>CAJHQP010008351.1:0-27477 GCA_905132765.1 Moricandia arvensis
AATCTCCTCCTTCATTGCATTGACCCAGACATCACTCATACAAGCTTCTTCATAAGTTGTAGGGATTCTTTGCTCATCAATCTTAGATAGGAAAGCTTGATGTGTGCTTGGAAGATGAGCCATAGAACAATAACCTTGAATTGGATGAGCAATAGCATGGTTGTTGTAGTAAACCCTAGTGTTCCTCCAATTCTCAGGGCCATGTCTTATCCTTTCACTTCTTCTTAAAGGTTGTAAAGGTGGTTCATTTTCTGACTCAGTCTCCTCAGAATCTTCAACAACTGCATCTTCTAATGAGGCTGAGCTTGATTCATCCAAATCTTGTGATTCCCCCTCTCCAGTATCTCCATCAGACTTTGAAGTCGATCCTTCTTCCTCAACATGATCACTTTCTTCACCAGTATCTTCACTCTGGATGAGAGGTGTTCCTTGATTGGTTTCTCCATACTCGGTTGGTGTTGGTGTGGATTTTGAACCAGCGAGTGTGTGTAGACCATCAAGGATAAATCTTAAGGTGGCTGCTCTGTCTTTAGAAGAAGTGAGGTCTTCCAAGCTCTTCCAATCCTTCTTATCAAAGTATCCATGTGCTTCATCAAATTTTACTTCCCTTGAGATATAAACTCTTCTAGTGCTTGGATCATAGCACTTATAGCCCTTCTGAGTTGGAGAGTATCCTATAAACATACATCTGATGCTTCTTGGTTCCAGTTTGTTCCTTTGAGCCTCTGGAACAAAGACATAGCACACACAACCAAACACCTTCAGATGCTCATAATTTGGTTTAGTGCCATTCAGGATCTCATATGGTGAAGCTCCTCCAAGCTGTTTTGTTGGAAGCCTGTTGATTAGATAAGCTGAAGTCATAACTGCATCTCCCCAGTATTCCTTAGGAACTCCTCTCTCAAACATTATGGTTCCTGCAACTTCCATAAGGTGTCTATTCTTGCGTTCAGACACTCCATTTTGTTGGGGAGTGTAAGCGCAAGAGGTTTGATGCACAATGCCATGCTTCTCCAATATCCTTCTGAATTCCTTGCTCATGTACTCTCCACCATTGTCACTTCTGAATATCTTGATCTTAGCTCCATATTGAGTAGATACATATTCTTGAAACTTTGTGAATGCTTCAAGAACTAGGCTCTTTGATGGCAAGAGAGTAACCCATGTAAACTTTGATTTCTCATCAATGAAGGAAACAAAATACTTGTATTTATCTCTGGAGGTACATGGGGCTGTCCATACATCAGAGTGAACTAGATCAAAACACTCATTATACATAGTAGTTGACTCAGGAAAACTAATTCTACAATGTTTCCCCAAAATGCAAGCTTCACATCCATGATGATCCTGATCCAGTCTTGGTAAAGCAAGTTTAAGGACTTGGGAGTGTGGATGGCCAAGTCTAGCATGCCAAAAAACGTCAGTACAACCAGACTTCATAGCTGAGTGGATTACTGCTGGCTGAATGCTATCCAAAAAGTACAGACCATCTTTAGCACTTCCTTCCCCAATCTTTCCCCATGACTTATTGTCCTGAAACCATACATCATCAGCACTAAACACTGCCAAGCATTCAAGGTCCTTTGTTGCCTTATGGACAGATAACAAATTAGATGTGAACTCTGGCATGTATAAAGCCTCAGAGCTCTTATTAAACAATTCTAGTTCTCCAATTCCTCTAACTGCAATGTCCTGACCATTAGCAATACTAACCTTTCCAAAGTGAGGCCTAATATTGTGTAGCAAATCTGAATCACTAATCATGTGGTGTGAGGCTCCTGAATCTATAATGATTGATTTATGAGTTTTAGAGGCTGAGAATCTCTTACCAGATTCAGTTAACTTGGTAATGCTCTTTATAAGAGCATCCAAGTCGGACTTCCTCACCACATCATCTCTTGGTGTATTGTTCCTCACTGGATAGTTCACCTCTTTCCTTGGTCGTAATTCAGGTTTAAGCACCCAACACTTCTCCTTGATATGTCCCGTGCGCTTGCAGTGGTCACACTTCAGATTGTAATTTCTCCTATCAGTTTGTTGGAAAGGGCTTCCTCTACTCACATAAGCAGTCTCACTGGTTCCTTGGAAGAGACCTCTTGAACCTTCCTCCTTCGGGATCAGCATACAAACTTCATTGAGACTAGGAAGCTTGTCAAACCTTAAGATATGATGAATCATTCCCTTAAATGATCCATTGAGAGCAAGCAGTAATCCAAACACTTGATCTTGCTCACGCCTCTCATTCAGCTCCTTCACATCAGTTGTTGGTGGTCTGAGCAGCTCCAGTTCTGCCCATAGACTCCTGAACTCTCCAAAGAAATCCTTAAACAATCGCTCCTCTTGTTGAAGGTTGTTCAGTGCTTTCTTAACTTCAAAGATTCTACTGAGGTTAGATATGTTCCCATAAACACTCAGTAGAGTATCCCACAACTCCTTAGGCGTCTCACAGTAGGAGTAAGCAGCAAGTATAGCTGGTTCTAGTGAGCTTTGTAGAACTGCTAAAACAATTTGATCATCTTGTGTCCATTTGGACTCATCTTGGCTGGTCTCTTCTCCAGCCTTCTCTTTACCCTTGGACTTATCTTGAGTGCCTTCAATATGCTCCCACAAGCCTCGGCTCCTCAAGGCAGTTTTGGTGATTCTTGACCACAACAAGTAGTTGTCTCCTTTGAGTACAACTGGTATTATGATTTGCTTCTGATTTTCCATCTTAGAAAAAACAGAGTAAAAAATAGTGTAGAAAGTGTTCTGAGTATTGATTTTCGCAGCAAACTTATCTTCAAGAGCTAACACTGCTCTGATACCATGAAGATTTGAGTAAAAAAGAGTAGAACTTGTTTGTATGATCAAACAAGTTTCAGATCAAACTGAGTATGCAATCTGTTTTAGTAAGCAAACTGAGAGAGAAGAAGTATTTCTGAATAACTCTCTTTTTCTTAATTGTTACAAATTCTTGTACAACTTAATTATATAGATAAAACTACAGCCAAAACCACTTGCCAAAACCACTGGCCAAAACCATGAGCTAATGATGAAAACAAGAGGTGCATTCTGAGCAGAAAATATCTAGCCACTGTTTTTGACTTTCTTGACCTGCTTGCTTGCTTACTTGCATGCTATCTGAGAGTTGATCCACGTCCTGGACTTTATGACCTGCTTGCTTGCTTGCTTGCTTACTTGCATGCTGTCTGCTTGTTGGGCCACGTCCTGGGCTTCACACTCTTCAGTTTCTTTACTCTTCTCTTGGTTACAGCCCAGTGGATCACTTAGCTTTCTCTTCTTGGACTCATTCTCCTTCTCAGCTATACAGCCCAATATCAGTGAAGAGGTGTGTGCTTGCTTTCTTTCAACAAATCCGTACAGCCTTGAACTCTAAGAAACCAGCTAAGCTAGCCTACCTTGGAGGGAAAGGAAAAGAGGGAAACACGTCTGGGTTTGAATTCAAATAGAGAGAAGACTGTTGGAGCTCAGTCAAGACAAGTGGGAATAAAATATATTAAAAGTCACATGTTCTCTTAAGAGAAAGAGCTGTTGGTGTCATGTCCCTTTCTACTCCTCCTGGTCGTGCCTCCCTTGGCATTTTCTGGTTATTTCCCTGCAGAAATAATTGCTTAGGATGTCCTAGATATATCATTAGTTTATTGTAAGCCTTTGGCTATTTAAAGGCTGCTTATAACATATTGAAGATCAAGGAGAAAGTTCTTCTCTCTTCATATTCTTGGTTACGTTCTCTCTCTCTCTCTCAGTTCTTCTCTCTTCATATTTTTGGTTACTTTCTCTCTCTCTCTCTCTCATTACACACGAAATTATGTCCTCTCTACTCTCTGGTTACCTAAGTTACTCATAATCTCTTATTCTCTCAGATTCTCTTCATAGTCTTCACTTATACTTCATCAATTGCATTCACTCTTCATCACTTATTCTTTCCTTCTCTCTGGTTCAAACAGAACCAGGAGCTTCTTGTTAGTTTACTCTACCTATGCATCTTCTTTTATCACATGGTATCAGAGCTTCCAAGCTCCTGAAACCTTCATAGCTTCCGCAAATCATCATCTTCTCAAAACTGTCTCCAAAACAGTTTCTGCTACATCTCTTTATCCACTGGTCCAAAGGTCTTCCAAGAGGGAAGAATCTCGCCAGAACTCAAGATAGGACAGTATACAAGTCTCTGGAACTCAAGAAAGCTTCATCTCAGTCCAGCAAGCTTCATCAAAGGTTCAGTTTCAAGTTCAGTTTCTTGCAAAACCAGTTGGTACATTCTATTGTCCACTGGTCCAAACTCTCTAAGATGGAGAGCTCAAAGGAAATGGCGACTTCAGTAGCTTCAAGGAGTCCAAAGAAGAAGCCAAACCACCACATCTGGTCCAAAATGCTGAAGATAATCCATGGAAGAAACCATTCTTGGAGAAAGGTCACTAAAGAAGCATTAAAGCTAAGCTGTTCTAAAAATTCTCTGGCCAGCCATGCTGAAGCTCTGTTTCTGACCAACAAAACCCACGACCAGCAAGAGGACAGGAGGGGTTTTAAGTGTCTCCTTGACCAGAAGGAGAGAATCAAGAAGAGGAGGTGTTGGACAGTCAATCCACACCACAAGCCCTTCAAATTCAAGTGATTAACAGCCATGGAGGTTCAAGGAACTAGCTCAGGTTCCTTGCTTGTAAGTTAACCTCCTTAACTCTAATAAGAGCTTGCTTAATTGACTTAAATTGTTTCTGGTCGTGTTGAGTGTGTTGTTAGTATCCTAGGGACAGTTCAATGTTATTAGAGTTGTTGAACCTAGTTTCTGTCCCATGATACTTAAACACTGTGTATGCACTGTTCTAGGAGTAAGTAAGCTTGCTAGCATGATCATATAGATCTGGTTCAATCCATTTCATTGTTATCTTGTGCTAATGGTCGGGTTAGTCCATCATAGTGGACTGATATGCATTTAAAAGTTGGTCTAAGCTACTAGTCCCATTGGTTTTGATGAAACCAGTAACCATTAGCTTGTGTGATGTGCGTTTAGTTGTTTTTTATCTCATGCTGTCTTGAGTTGAATCTTATGCATTCATATAGCTATTGCTTAAAATTGTTGCTTGATGCCTGTGTACTGTTCTAGGACATTTCTAGCATTGTTTTGTCTTGTTCTTGTCTTAGCTCATTTGTTTATGTGCTGTATGGTCTAGGCGATTTTATTAGAGCCTGTTGTGTGTCTTGTTGCATTGCTAGAGGCCTAGGAGAGTTTCCCGGTCATGTATTGCATTCATAGTTGTGTAGCTTAATTAGATGAGCTGTCTAGTCTATGCTATTGTCATAAATTGTCATTGCATTCGGCTACTGTCATATGTGTAATAAAATGAGCCTAGATGGCTTGTAACTGATGAGTTATCATACCTGAGCATTTAGTGAATTGGTTGCATGGATTTGAACTAACTGAGTTGTTTTGATTCTGTCCATTGCATTTTCTTAAAGCATTGGGATCAGGATTGGTGAGTTACCAAGGTCTGATCCTAGTGTGTGTGGTCTGATTATTGCTGGAGTTTGAGTGATGTTTCAGGTACACAAGTGTTGTCTCTGTCCATCATCAAATCAAGACAAAGAAGAAGACTTTGCCCATGAGTTAAGAGCCTACAGAGTCTGTATATTCCGGACCATGGAAAGATCACTTGTGTGTAGAGAACCGGTTGAATTAAGCGCAGCCTGTTTGGGTGTTGAGCTCCTGGTTCAAAAGACTTACAAGAGGCATTGGAGAAGAGATTAAGGGAGGAACCGGTTGACTTAAGCGCAGCTGTAGGGGTGATGCGCTCCTGGTTTCAAAAATCAATGTTGCTCACTTCCAAGCTTGGTCCTTCACTTATTCTCTCTGGATCAACCTTGAGGAGGGGTAATGATGAGCATTCCTGAAGGTCCAGGTCTTCCATTTCCTCACCTCAGATCAGAAGTGAGAGTATGCAAGTGGTGGAATTCACCCTTGCAAGATTTCTCATCAGCTGGATCAAAGAAACATCAGCAAGGACAGCATCAACTTGGTGTTAGAACAGATGGCCATCAGAGACTACTTGGCAAGAAGATCAGGTGGAGAGGCAAGCTGATTGGAATGCTATGAATCAGCCCAAGGCTTGGGAGTTAGAACAGTTACCTTCTGGTTGGGAAGCTATGGATCAGCTTCTATATGGAGTTAGAACAGTTACCTTCAGTTGGAAAGCTATGAATCAGCCCATAGCATGTGCGCTTGTACCTGGTTGATAAAGCTTCAAGAAGAGGCTAGAATGGCGATTTCAAAGTAAGGGGGATTAAGTGATCAAGACTGAAGAATCTGTCACCCCACATTATTCCACAACATTCATGAGGGATTCAAATGTCCATGGGACACTCCTCACCATTCTTAGCAACAATAGGCAAGGTACCTATTGAGCTCCTGAGTAAAGGAAGGCTTGGACTCAACCCCTAAATGGAGGCAAGAAGCCAGAAGAAAGGGGGAGACAAGCTCTGGTCATAAGAACAAGCTCAAAGGCTGTTTTATGTGTGAAGCAAGTGGCGCCTAATCTGAGTATGAAGTAAGGACGCCTGCTTGCCATTGAAGAAAGGCCCTGATCCAGGGTCTATGAGTTTCTAAACATGATCATAGGACTCAGAAACCCACTAACCAATCCCTAGGCTGAAGTAATTGCACTCTTTTTCCCTAATTGTTGGTTTTATCCCATGAGGTTTTCCACACTTAAGTTTTTAATGAGGCAAGTACTCTCAGTTCCAAGCTTGCCCAAGGATCTCCTATGGCCAAGCTTGAGGGGGAGTGTTGAAAAGAAAAAGGGAATAACCAGAAGAAGAAGCTAGTTGATGATCCAAAACAAGTGTATCAAGAGAAGACAGTCCATACAGTCTTGCTACACAAGCAACCGAGCTGACCCAACTTACCTTGTATTGAAATAAATAAAGGGATGACCAGAAGAAGAAGATGGTTGATGATCCTAGGATAAGTTCATCAAGAGAAGCCAATCTGGTTCTGTTTGTACAGACTTGGATCACAAGCAATCTACTATGACCTAACTTGCCTTGGGAGGCAAGGTACTGATGGGAACACGAGCTGAGGGTCTCCAGAAGCTAAGGAAACCGTTGGTAGAGGGTTTGACCAGATTCAAATTCAAATATGGAAGAAAGTCACATGTTAAGCTTAAGGGGGAGCTGTTGTTGGGCTGTCACTTTCACTCATCAGACCTGGTCACTATCTCTCTCCTGTCCCTTTCTCCTCCTCTGGACATGCCTCCCCTTGGCTGTATCCCCTTTGGCCTCTTCTCATCCCTACAGATTATTTGTTTATATTTCCTTGTTTTAGTAATTGTTTATTGTAATTGATTGTCTATTTAAAGACCTTCACCCTCTCTTGTAACACGAACCTGAATCAATACAAGTTTCTCTCTCTAAATTCGTGTGTTTTTCTCTCTTTCTTGTGTCTAAATAATATTCACAATGTAATGAGTTAAGCATTATGGTTTAGAGGCTGCCTTAACTCTATATTCTTAAGGCAGCCTAATACTTGTAAAACTCACTCTAAACTCTTCTTTTTCTACTTCTTAAACTCTAGATTACTGGTTCTAAATCCTCTTCATCTTAGGTACACAAACTCAAAATGTTGTGTTACTTCAGAAGGATAGATTCATACTAGAGAGTTTCTACTTCATATAACCAGTTTACTGTCTAGGATTCTTGGTAATATAGTAAGCTGTGTATGAGGATTCAACCACAAGTTGGTTGTCTCTGATCTTGAATGGTGAGTTCCTGTTGTATGGTTGAAGGGGATTCAGTCACAAGTTGAATGAATCACTCCTTACATGAGACAAACACTCATGAATTCCAACATGGTATCAGAGCTTTGTTGCTCTTCTTTGGGAATAAACTCACCTCTTTTATCTCTGTTTTGTTTAAATAAATCCTTTCTCTCCCACTCTGATATTGTGTTAGCTTGGTCAGTACTTGTTAGTATCTTGAATCAAGCTTGAGGAAGAGAAAGATTTCAAAAATGCTTCACCATTATGCTTTATCCACTGGATAATAGCTTTCTCTTAATGGAGCATCTCTTTGACCAGTGGACAAACTGTTTTGATCCATTGGATTCATTGTTGTCTAAGCCACAGAAAACACTTGTTCATGTGTTATTCTGTTGGTTCTTTTGTTGCAAGCCCTGGAAAACATCTATTCATGATTTATTCCAGTGGAACATGTCTAAGATCAGTGAGCAAATTAACTGTTCAATGGTCCATTGTGTTTAAGCTAATAAAGCACCAAACTCTTGATGAGTATTGGATGCTCCTGGCTGTTTATGCTTCCGCAGAACTCAAGAAAACAGAGCACAACTCTGTCCATTAGAACTCTTGAGCAATTCTCTATTCTATATTCTCTATTCTCTCATTCTCTAATTCTCCAGGTTACTTATTCTCCATCATTCTTCCATTCTATGGCTACTAATACTCTGGTTACATCATTCTCTACTCTCTACTTATACTCTGGTTACATCATTCTCTACTCTCTACTTATACTCTGGTTACTTAAATCTCTATTCTCACAATCTTGTTTAGAATCTGCCTAAGGGTGTTAAACTGTGTTGAAAAAATTGTGTTACTTCTGCCCTTAGGAAAATTAATTGTCTTGTTGCCTGAATGCTTAGTCTTGATGATTAGGATTCAGAGAGTGTTTCTGGGATAGAATCATGAAGATATTTGTCCATTGCTTGCTGTACTTGTTCTAAATGTGTTTTAAAGATCAGACTTGGTGAAAACCATGTTCTGGTCTCTTGTTTGTCTACTGATGCATGTGTCTAGTTATTTGTTTCACAGGTTGCCCATGTTGTTCAGAGCCTACACATGATGTATATTCCTGACCATGGAGATTGCCCACTGCCCATCAACACTTTGGACACTGATTGCGTCCATTAACTTCCAATATGGTTGAGAGGACGAATGGAGCAGTGGAGATATTTCTTAGAAGTGACTTACCTGGTGCCAAGAGGGTGACAGGATGTACACTCAAGAGAAAAGGCCACAATTCAAGCCAAGAGGGCTGTGGTCTCAAGGCATTGGTGATCATCACTGGCTCTCATCTTCCAGGCTTGACCATATACTCTCATTCTCAGGTCAAGCTTGTGGAGGGGTCTTAAAATGAGAAGCCAATGTCCATTCTTCAGAAACTTATGCAAGGGAAGTACCTAAATCTATACTCATTCTTATGATTGATAGGTTTCTCCCTTGAGAATTGATGCATGTGTTTGTGCATTGTTTGAATCAGGTACCTATTGAGCTCATGAACAAGGTAGACTTGGACTCAACCCATGATGAAGGCAAGAAGCCAAAAGAAAGGGGGAGACAAACTCTGACCACAAGAAGAAGCTCAAAGGTGTGATGAGTGTGAAGCAAGGAAGGCATTGGTGCCTACTTGCCATTGAAGAAAGGCCATGATCCAGAGTCTAAGGATTCCATTAAAATAATCTTAAGCTCCTTAGCCTCACTGGCCAATCCCTAGGCTGAG
This sequence comes from Moricandia arvensis, assembly GCA_905132765.1. NCBI lineage: Eukaryota > Viridiplantae > Streptophyta > Magnoliopsida > Brassicales > Brassicaceae > Moricandia > Moricandia arvensis. The sequence continues at coordinate 9,502 of CAJHQP010008351.1, forward strand.
GGTAGTTGCACTCTTTTTCCCTAAGTGATGGTTTTATCCCTAAAGGTTTTCCACACTTAGGTTTTTAATGAGGCAAGTGCTCTCAGTTCCAAGCTTGTCCAAGGATATCCTATAGTCAAGCTTGAGGGGGAGTATTGAAATAAATAAAGGGATGACCAGAAGAAGAAGATGGTTGATGATCCTAGGATAAGTTCATCAAGAGAAGCCAATCTGGTTTTGTTTGTACAGACTTGGATCACAAGCAATCTACTATGACCTAACTTGCCTTGGGAGGCAAGGTACTGATGGGAACACGAGCTGAGTGTCTCCAGAAGCTAAGGAAACCGTTGGTAGAGGGTTTGACCAGATTCAAATTCAAATATGGAAGAAAGTCACATGTTAAGCTTAAGGGGGAGCTGTTGCTGGCCTGTCACTTTCACTCATCAGACCTGGTCACTATCTCTCTCCTGTCCCTTTCTCCTCCTCTGGACATGCCTCCCCTTGGCTGTATCCCCTTTGGCCTCTTCTCATCCCTACAGATTATTTGTTTATATTTCCTTGTTTTAGTAATTGTTTATTGTAAGTGATTGTCTATTTAAAGACCTTCACCCTCTCTTGTAACACGAACCTGAATCAATACAAGTTTCTCTCTCTAAATTCGTGTGTTTTTCTCTCTTTCTTGTGTCTAAATAATATTCACAATGTAATGAGTTAAGCATTATGGTTTAGAGGCTGCCTTAACTCTATATTCTTAAGGCAGCCTAATACTTGTAAAACTCACTCTAAACTCTTCTTTTTCTACTTCTTAAACTCTAGATTACTGGTTCTAAATCCTCTTCATCTTAGGTACACAAACTCAAAATGTTGTGTTACTTCAGAAGGATAGATTCATACTAGAGAGTTTCTGCTTCATATAACCAGTTTACTGTCTAGGATTCTTGGTTATATAGTAAGCTGTGTATGAGGATTCAACCACAAGTTGGTTGTCTCTGATCTTGAATGGTGAGTTCCTGTTGTATGGTTGAAGGGGATTCAGTCACAAGTTGAATGAATCACTCCTTACATGAGACAAACACTCATGAATTCGAACACCTTGCATGGCAAGAAAGGAGTGGGGAGGCTTATGGACATCTTGGCAACCTCCAGAAGTCATGTGCACTAAGTTCTAAGGACAAGGATAATAAGAAGAAGAGAAGAGTTCAGATACTTGAAGAAGAAGTTATTCCGTACATACTTGTGGTGCAAGTTAATCCGTACAGCCTTGCACTCTAAGCAACCAGCTAAGCTAGCCTACCTTGGAGGGCAAGGAAAAGAGGGAAACACGTCTGGGTTTGAATTCAAATAGAGAGAAGACTGTTGGAGCTCAGACAAGACAAGTGGGAATAAAATATATTAAAAGTCACATGTTCTCTTAAGAGAAAGAGCTGTTGGTGTCATGTCCCTTTCTACTCCTCCTGGTCGTGCCTCCCTTGGAATTTTCTGGTTATTTCCCTACAGAAATAATTGCTTAGGATGTCCTAGATATATCATTAGTTTATTGTAAGCCTTTGGCTATTTAAAGGCTGCTTATAACATGTTGAAAATCAAGGAGAAAGTTCTTCTCTCTTCATATTCTTGGTTACTTTCTCTCTCTCTCTCTATTATTACACACGAAATTATGCTTCTCTCTAATCTCTGGTTACCTAAGTTACTCATAATATCTTATTCTCTCAGATTCTCTTCATAGTCTTCACTTATATTTCATCACTTGCATTCACTCTTCATCACTTACTCTTTCCTTCTCTCTGGTTCAAACAGAACCAGGAGCTTCTTGTCAGTTTACTCTACCTATTCATCTTCTTTTCTCACAATATTCACTTTTGATTTAGTGAGTGTAAAGGCACGAGTTTAAGAAAGAAAAGGATTGATTCTATGAGAGATTAAGAGATTAGAGAGAATAGAGAGAGTAACGAGAGAGAGAGAGACTTAAACTCTATTGATTGATAAAAATGAGAGAGTTACAACATATATAGACTAAGATACAAGGGTTTCCGTGGAGGAATCAAAAGATGCTTTGGTATCTTCTTTTCTGGCCACAAAAACTCCTTTAGCTCTTTTCTTGCTAGCCACAAAAGCTTCTTTTACTTTCCAGCTGTGCCAGCCTACCCAAGACTCTCTCCTTATCCTTTCCAACGTCTATAGCAAGAGGATAAGGGTAAAGGTAACTTCTTCTTGACAGAAAAGTTACCCGGGTAACTTTGGTAGGTTTTGGTCGAGGTTTGATCGACCTGGAATGGTATGGCCTGTACGGCCTATACGGCCTGTACAGACTGGTCGACCCAAACTCTCCCAAAACCTTCCCAAACTCCCTTCTCTTCAGCCATAACAAACCCCCATCACTTCTCTTCATGTACTCACTCATTTCAACACTCTCCCTCAAGCTTGGCCATGTGGAACAAGTCAAGCTTGGGATGCCATGAGATCTTCCTCATTAGAAAATTTACCAAAGAAAACCCTCCTTAGGGATAAAACCTTGATAAGGAAAAGAGTAAAGACCCCATGGCGAGGGGACCAGTTGTTTGGAGTAAGATCAATGAGTCCCAACCTAGAAAGAATGGAATCCATTGTCTTTAGTTTCGCAGCCTTGGTGAACACATCAGCAAGTTGATCCTCACTCTGTGTATAGCATGGACATATCACTCCTGATACAATCATCCGTCTCACCTTATGACAACCAACTTCTATGTGCTTTCTTCTTTCATGGAAGACTGAGTTCGACACAATGTGAATTGCTGCTTGATTATCACAATGCATTGTCATAGGAGTGGTCTGTTCAATCTCCAGATGCTTCATAATGCCCTTGATCCATACCAACTCGTTTGTCAGATTCAACATAGCCCTATACTCAGCCTCAACACTTGAACATGAAACAACCTTTTGCTTCTTACTCTTCCAAGTAACCAGGTTCCCTCTAGTGAATGTAAAATACCCAGTAGTTGATTTCCTATCAACTCTATCTCCTGCCCAATCAGCATCACAATACCCAGTAGTTGATTTCCTATCAACTCTATCTCCTGCCCAATCAGCATCACAATACCCAACTACTTTTGTACTGCCATTGCATCCCATCCAAACTCCTTGTCCAGGCTGTTAGAATTCATGAGTGTTTGTCTCATGTCAAGAGAGTATTCAGTCAACTTGCGACTGAATTCCCTTCTACCAAAAACAAGAACTCACAACTACAAGGAAGAGACAATCAACTTGTGATTGAATCCTCTGAGCAAAACACTCTACACACCATCTGAATCTAACAAGATAAAGTGGCTGTGAGTTTGATACAAGAACTAGAATTAAACTATCTCTAGTATGAATCTATCCTTGTGAAGTAACACAACACTTATAGTTTGTGTGCTTAAGACTAAAAAGAGATAGAATCAGTAAGCTAGAGTAAGAGAAGATTAATTAAGAGTTTAGAGGTGATTTTAGAGTAGAATGGGCAAGCAATGATGTGCCATTAGGCAGATCCTAAATCGTGTATCACAACCTCTCTACATTGTGAAGAACTTGAAGAACACTTAGTAAAGAGATGGAGATACAAGAATTTTGTATAAGCTTGTCTCTTATTTCTTGCTTAATTCAGAATCAAGTTACAACATATATATAGAGTTTAAACTTGCATGAAAGGGGACAAGGAGACAAGAAGACAAGGTAAAAATGAAAGGAATTGTAATAACCACTCCCAACAACTCCAATTTGAATTTGAACTTGTAGATCCACATTTGAACTTCAAATCTCCTTCTAGAAGCTCTCTTAGGCGTTCTCAGGTTGAGCTGAGAAAGCCTCTCAGCTTCCTTGCCTTCCAAGCCACTCTAGATCAAATCACTCTTGCTTGAGCGGGCAGCAGAACACCTGCAACTTGTAACTGGTGTAACTTCCAAACCATAACTCTTTTTGGACTGATTCCAATTCGCCGCGAGACCTTGATGAGTGTAGAATGTAGGGAAATTGGTTTAATGGTCAAATTCTTCATGGTTAGGAATTTACACCCCTTTCCTGAGACATGCCAGTGTGAACTCCATCACTAGCATTTTCTTCTTCATTCTAATACTCCCCCTCAAGCTTGACCATAGGAGATCCTTGGGCAAGCTTGGAACCTTGAAGAAGCTCCCTCATTAAAAAACCTTAGCAAGAAAACCTCATGGGACAAAACTTTCTAAGGGAAAAAGAGTGGACTTCTACAAAGCCTAGGGATTGGCCAATGAGTTCTATGTGTCTTAGAACCAGTGTGGTTGGACACATAGACTCTGGATCAAGGCCTTTCTTAAGCAGCAAGTATGAACTCCATAACTTGCGCACATCATTTCTTGGATCATCTCTTCTACAAGCTGGTTTGTTGTCTCCCTCTTTCTTGTGACTTCTTGCCATCTTCAAGGAGAGTTATGGTCTACCAGCTTCTGCTATAGAGAACTCCAAGTACCTTCTACATAATGCATAAACACTTGCATCAATTCTCAAGGCATAAACCAATCAATTCATATTTATAGATTGAAATGGTTACTCCCCTTGCATATGGTTGGTATGAATGGTGAGGAGTGTCTCTTGGACACTTGAATCCTCCAAATTATCTGAGGTGAGGCAATGGACGACTTGGACCTTCAGGATAGCTCACCATTACCCCTCCTCAAGCATGAACCGGAGAGAATAAGTGAAGGATCAAGCTTGGAAGTGAGCACATTGAGTATTGAAACCAGGAGCGCATCACCCCTACAGCTGCGCTTAAGTCAACCGGTTCCTCCCTTAGTCTTTTCTCCACTGCCTCTTGTAAGTCTTTTGAACCAGGAGCTCAACACCCAAACAGGCTGCGCTTCTTCAACCGGTTTCACACACAAAACATCTCTCCATGGCCAGGAATGTACATCATATGTAGGCTCTGAATGACACAGGAATATACATCATGTGTAGGCTCTGATCAGCATGGACAATGTCCTTATTCTTTGTCTTGGACTGGTGATGAACAGAGACAACACTTGTGTACCTGAAACACCACTCAAACTCCAGCAAGAATTAGACCACACACACTAGGATCAGACCTTGATAACTCACCAATTCTGATCCCAATGATTTAAGAAAAGTAACCAGTGAATAAGTGAATGAGTGACAAGAGAGTGAGAGAATGAGTAACCAGAGTATTAGTAGAATGATCTATGGCATGGTCCATGATCAAACTGGGAGAGAACCAGTCACATCTGAGCTGATCCATCAACTTCACCCAAAAGGTCTCCATTGGTTCTAACTTCAGTATGCGCTTGCACCTCCAGGCAACATACTCCTTCTGTCAAGCTGATCCATCAACTTTCCACCAGACTCTTCACACCAGGTTCTTCAAGCTGGGGAAATCGGTTCTAACTTCAGATATGTTCTGTGCCCATACATTTAACTTCATGCCTCAATGAGACTATGATCATATCAGTCATTTGAATCTGTGAACTTAGAACATCAAAGACAGAATCAGTGGTGGAACTTCCTAGTGAGGGCACACTCACGCTTGTGGAAGTTCCAAGAGTGCCAGAGAGAGTGAATGATCATTGTAAAATGAGAGAAAGAGATTGTAAGAATATGATAACAAGACTGAGAGTATAAGTAACCAAAAGTGTAGTGGATAATGGTGAGATGGAGAGTATAAGCGGAAGCATCTTCAGTCCATGACCTTCAAGGTTCTATGGCTGAGCAAAACATCAAACCACAGCTCTAAGGCGTTCATGGTTGATCACCAATTCTGGAGAGGCAATGACTTCTCAACCAGTCTTTCATTACATGGATGCAAGGACATGTTCCTTTCAAGGGATTCCTGCAACCTTAACAACAAAAATAACTCATTAAGAGATTAGATCACACAAAGGTGATTTCTGGAGGAAAGAACAAGGGTTGAATGGAACACAATTCTTTGTCCATCAACCAATTTCAAAGGCCATAAAGGCCAAGAGAAGAAAACCTTTTCACAAATGGTTTGAAAACCTTTTCTTTCAAAGAAATCTTGCAAAGTAATTTAAAGCAATTTCCTAAGGAATTAAATCCTTTTACAATGGTTCTAATAAACCAAGAATTCATCAAGAACTTATCAAAAAAAATTTTAAAGTACTTTTCCAGAATTTTAAAAAATACTTTCCACAACCTTTTCATAAGAAAAATCAATTTCCAAAATATTTTCAAGAGTATTCAAACTCAAAACAATCTTTTAATCACTCTCCCTCCCTCAAGCATATATTTGTACAGACTTAATAGCCCAAGCTTATTAAGAGAAACAAGAGGAGAGGAATAAAAGAGTTTGAAATCACAATGCAAAACATTTTTCAGAATTCAAAATCCTTTCAAAGAACGCACATATCTTTGAAATCGATTTTTTTCAAGTGTTTTTCAAGACACAAGTTTAATCTTTTCTCCCTCCCTCAAGCTGGTATGAACAGACTTTATTCTTTCATCCAAAAGCTTAAACAATGAGGAGATCAAGGGGAGAGTCATTGATTTTTAAAAAAACTTTTAAAGACTTGCATCTTGAGTAAACACTTAGATTTTGAAATTTTGAAATCATAACTCATCTAAACTCTCTACTGTCCAAGTTTTGAATCCTAGCCACATAGCTCCTCGAAACTAATTTGAGTCAGAGAGAGAGAGAGTTTCAGATGAAGAAACAGACACAAAAGAAGTGAGTTCATCCCAAGAAGAGCAACAAGGCTCTGATACCATGTTAGAATTCATGAGTGTTTGTCTCATGTCAAGAGAGTATTCAGTCAACTTGCGACTGAATTCCCTTCTACCAACAACAAGAACTCACAACTACAAGGAAGAGACAATCAACTTGTGATTGAATCCTCTCAGCAAAACACTCTACACACCATCTGAATCTAACAAGATAAAGTGGCTGTGAGTTTGATACAAGAACTAGAATTAAACTATCTCTAGTATGAATCTATCCTTGTGAAGTAACACAACACTTATAGTTTGTGTGCTTAAGACTAAAAAGAGATAGAATCAGTAAGCTAGAGTAAGAGAAGATTAATTAAGAGTTTAGAGGTGATTTTAGAGTAGAATGGGCAAGCAATGATGTGCCATTAGGCAGATCCTAAATCGTGTATCACAACCTCTCTACATTGTGAAGAACTTGAAGAACACTTAGTAAAGAGATGGAGATACAAGAATTTTGTATAAGCTTGTCTCTTATTTCTTGCTTAATTCAGAATCAAGTTACAACATATATATAGAGTTTAAACTTGCATGAAAGGGGACAAGGAGACAAGAAGACAAGGTAAAAATGAAAGGAATAGTAATAACCACTCCCAACAACTCCAATTTGAATTTGAACTTGTAGATCCACATTTGAACTTCAAATCTCCTTCTAGAAGCTCTCTTAGGCGTTCTCAGGTTGAGCTGAGAAAGCCTCTCAGCTTCCTTGCCTTCCAAGCCACTCTAGATCAAATCACTCTTGCTTGAGCGGGCAGCAGAACACCTGCAACTTGTAACTGGTGTAACTTCCAAACCATAACTCTTTTTGGACTGATTCCAATTCGCCGCGAGACCTTGATGAGTGTAGAATGTAGGGAAATTGGTTTCATGGTCAAATTCTTCATGGTTAGGAATTTACACCCCTTTTCCTGAGACATGCCAGTGTGAACTCCATCACTAGCATTTTCTTCTTCATTCTAATACAGGCGTGCCACTCAAATACCTTAGTATTCTGTCAAACATCTCTGGAAACTAACACTCTCCTTGACGCTGGATCACAGCACTTGTGCCCCTTTTGAGTTACTGAATAACCAATAAACATAGCTTTTGTACTCTTTGCATCCAGCTTGTTCCTCAGCTCTCCAGGAATCAAGACATAGAACCGACACCCAAACACTCTCAAATGATCTATGTATGGCTTGGTCTTGTTCAACACTTCATATGTGTTGATCTGAGGAAATAAGGAGAGGAGTTTTAAGAGGTTTAGAAGGGAGTTTGAGATCAAAGGGATGTTTGCAAAGTTAGGGCGAGTGTACGGACGGTACGGACTGTACGGTCGACCGTACGGACCACTCGACCCAAACTACTTTAAACTCTACCAAAATATATTTTGGTTATGTGCAAAATTCGGGTTAAGTTGTACGGATGACCCATGTCCGTACAACTCAAGATCCGTACAACCTTGGCGGATACTTGAGACTCAAGGCAGAGAGAAGGCAAGGTAAACTGGTTGGGTAAAAGGAGGAAGGTTAACCAGGATGGTTACTCGGTAAGAAGGAGGCTCGCGGAAAAGGAGATAAGCTTGACCAAGACAGGCTGTCCAGAGCTGGAAAGGTGAAGGTATCTGGTCAAGATGCCAAAAGCATCTCTCTCCCTCAGCCACAAGTTCAAACCAGGCGCGCACTCCCCTTAGACCAGCCACGTCTCTTCCCTTATGACCATTCCATTTGTATCCGTTGTAAACCTACTTTACTCTCTATATAAGTGTAACTCCTCTCAGATTAAGGAATCAAGCAATACATTTTCTCTCTTCCGGGTTTCTCTCTTCTCTCTCGTGTTCATCATGAACATCGAGTAAACTCTATCCTAATCTCTCACTCTTTTCTCTATTTCTCTCTTAATCTTGCATCATCTTCTCTTATTCTCTCAAAATCTCCTGGTATCAGAGCCAGGTTACTCATATCCTGGTGTTTAGATCTGTTATCCTTCAGCTTCATTTCGAGTTCAAAGGTTCAAACTTTATGGGTTCTTGAAGATCGTTTAGAAGATGGAAGGAAGAAAGATGACAATAACTGTTCCGGTTACTCTTAAAGGTGGTGGAAACTACCTATTGTGGTCTCGTCTGGTGAAGACTGCGGTTGGGAGCAAGGGTTTGTGGAGTCACATCTCGGATGGAGCTCCAAAACCAGTTGCTAGTGAAGAAGAAGGTACAAGGGAGCTTGATGTAGCTTATCAACAGAAGTGGACTCAAGACGACCTGATGTTTCTCACAATGATCCAAGGGTCTCTAGATCCACCCATAATTGAGGCATACATCTACTGCGAGACTCCAAAGTACCTATGGCAGACACTCCTCTAATCCGAGCCGACTGTTTGAGCTCAAGAGAGCCATAAACACTCTTGTTCAAGAAGATGTTGAGTTTACCAAACACTTGGGTAAGTTCAGAGGCTTGTGGTCTGAACTGGAGATGCTTAGACCCAACACAACGGATCAAGATACACTCATGGAGAGGCGTGAACAAGATCAGGTGTTTGGGTTAATGTTAACTCTGAACCCTGTTAACTTGAAGAGACACAAATGAACAAGAGAGAGATGAGATGGAGGCAAAGGAGATAGATGGTGTGAAGAGATCTTGTGTAACAAGAATGGAGAAGGCTGTGGGAAGCTGATATGTGCACAAGAGTCTCTAGAACACGTTGAGGATGATCAAGAAGGACCTTGGGAAGCTTTGGTGAGAAGAAGGGATCAAATGGTTGAGGTTAGGGTGAGTTGTACGGATGGTTATACGGCCGTACGGGCTGTACGGACTGTACGGATCCGTACGGACCAGACTCGACCCAAAAACATATATACTCAACCATTTGAGCATAAAAGAGGTTTTAGGGCTTGTGAAAACTTAGGACACAATGTGTACGGACCAGGTTGATCCTCTATGGCCGTACAACCCTAAGAAAGCACAAGACTTGTAAAACAAGCTTCAAGAAGGTTTAGAGTGGAGAAGCAAAGACTTGGGATCCAAGGGAGGCTTAGGCGTGTAGAAAGATGCTGAGAATATACATCCTGCCAAAAGGAAGAGTAGACCACTTTCCAGAAAGGAAGAACCTTATCCAAATGGTTATCCACTCACCAAAGGAAGGGGCATGAACCTAGACAGATCTCTGGATAGGTTCAGTGACCTTGCTGGCTCATTCTCAGCCAAGCTTCCCTTAGGCGAGCTCCTCTGGTTCCAGGCTGTCCCAAAACGTGTGGAGAGCTCTGTCCACACAATTCAAACCGAGGAGCCTCTTCCCTTTGACTCCACATGCTTTGTTGACTATTTTGTAAACCCTAATGTATCCATCTCTCTCTATATAATGTCTCTCTGGTCGAAATGTAAACCTTAAGGGAGTACGGGGAATTTCCCCTCTCCACTTCATATCAAGCTTAGTGTTCTTATTCCAGATTCTCTCTAATCTATCCCTTTCTTAATCTATCAAATCTCTCTCTTAATCTCCTAATCTCGGTTTCTAGTTCAAGTAAACACTAAGTGAACCAGATCCACTCTCTTCACCATTTCGTGTTCTCTCTTGCCCCAAAGGGGATTCTTAATCCTGTTCTTCACACACACGAGTCTATACTCTGAAAATCTAACATGGTGTCAGAGCCTGGTTCATCAGAACTTGGTTCTTAGCTTCTGCAAAGATCTAAGCTCACTCTCATGTCCATTCAAACCCAAAAGACACTTCCTTTCCAGCCGGTTCAACCTCTACAAGAAGGTGTTCATCTGCTGCCCAGAAAGTGTTCTTGAAGACCCATACTCTCTCATACCCGTCCAGAAGAAAGAAGAGCCTTGGATCTAGAAGTTATGGAGAGGACTGGCTACCCTCTTCACCAAAACAGTCCAGGCGGGTTCCTACTCAAAGATCAGGAAGAAAGGTGAAAGATTTCACCTTGTTACTGATGGGGGCGACTCAAGTGTGAAGAAAGGTGGGATCTTTTACATGGAGAGTCCAAGGAGAAGGTCCATAGAGGAAGGAGATGTTGGGGTCAACCCCAATAGCTCTTGTCCAGTCCATGTATCACTGGTGGTTCAAGGAACTAACACTAGTTCCTTGACGGTAAGGAAACTTCTTTCCCTTGAGTAAAGCTTGATCCTTTATGAACTATATGAACTGAAAATGTGTGTGTGTGATGTGTTGGGACCTGAGAATGTGTTTAAAGATTGCTAGATGTAAAAAGTTTAGAATCTGTTCCAGGTTGTGTTTAAAAAGACTCATTTGGTTGTTTGAGTTGTGAAATGCTTGCTCGAGTTCTAAATGATGTTTGTCATGATATTAGATAGTATGTTTTGAATCTGCTTGCATACATGAATAGAAACTGACTAAAGTAATGCATTGGGTCTGGTATTTGGAAATGATAATGTTGCTTAGTCTTTGTTCTTAATGGATGTCTTGCTAGGATGATAGATAGTTGTATCTAATCCGGATTGCATTCATGGAAAGAATTGGTTAAGGCTGTTGCATTCGTTTGTCATTGTTACTGCCTTAAGGATTGAGACACCTAGACTTGAGTCTAAGGGTCGTTTAAGGCAGGAGTTGTTTGCCTAATTGCTTGTGATTGTTCCTGATCAGTTCATCCATAGCAGTTAGAGAATGGTAAGCTTGCATTAGATGGATCTTAAGACAATGAGATACTGTCTAAGTGCAAAGCTTGTGACATTGGTGATCAAACTTGATGATTAGTCAAGGTTTGATCCCAATGCAAGTGTGTCTTATCTTGTTTGAACTTTGAGTGTTGTTTCAGGTTCACAAGGAGTGTCCTTGTTCAGCATCAATCCGGAACAAAGAGGAAGACTTGCCCATTGCTGAGGCAGTGGAGAGTTGTTGATGCTTGTGCATGAAGCCAGTAGTCTAAGCGCAGCTGTTGGGAGTGATGTGCTCCTGGTTCATGAAGATGCACAAGAGAAGGTCATCAATGAAGCTTGAGGAGGCCGGTGACCTGAGGGTACTTGGAGCTGAAGACATGGAGGTGGACCAGTGATTTAAGCGCAGCTGTTGGGGTGGTGTGCTCCTGGTTTGGATGCTCATTCAGGCTCACTTTCAAGCTTGAACCTAGACTCAATTCAAGCGTGAGGTGGGGACTTGAGTGAGCTACCTGGTGATCTAAGTTCAATACCTGTTTCCTCCTTACCATTACAAGAGAATGAAGGTGAAGCTATCCGGGTGCTGATGAACACACTAGCATTCCATGAAGATAGCAGAATCAGAAGTTAGGGTGTAATGGTTTGTAGTCCAAGATCATGAAGCAATCCTTCCAAGCTTGACTTGTTCCACATGGTCAAGCTTGAGGGGGAGTATTGAGAAGCTTCAATGGTCTGTGAAGATGGAGTCCTTGGTGGTTATTCAAGAAGAAGAAGCAACCAAGGCTGAGAATGAAGATGGTACTGAATGGAGTTTGTATCTTGGTAATCCGAGCACTTACCCCAACAAGAAGTTGGGTGAAAGGGGGAGAGACCAAGATCAGTGTGGAAGTGAGCTAGATGAGCTCAAGAAGTGTTAGTGGTGAGCAATCCAAGTCGGATTAGCTTACACCACAATTAGGCCATGATCCAGAGTTCTTTGTGTCCACCACACTGTTTGAGACACAAAGAACTCACTGGCTTTGCAAGAAACAGAACTTGAAACTAAACCTTTGATGAAGCTTGCTGGACTGAGCTGAAGCTTTCTTGAGTTCCAGAGACTTGTATACTGTCCTATCTTGAGTTCTGGCGAGATTCTTCCCTCTTGGAAGACCTTTGGACCAGTGGATAAAGAGATGTAGCAGAAACTGTTTTGGAGACAGTTTTGAGAAGATGATGATTTGCGGAAGCTATGAAGGTTTCAGGAGCTTGGAAGCTCTGATACCATGTGAGAATAGATAGATTAAAGTGTGAGGGAGTTGTAGGAACAAAGTATGGTCGATTTAGATGAAGAAGAATGTAAGAAACCAGAGAGAATGGAGGAGAATACTATGGAGAGTATGAGAGTGTTCTTGAGAGTGTTCTTGAGAGAATAAGAGATTCAAAGGGATTTTCGTGAGAGAGAGAGTAAACAGAGATAAAGTGACTTAGAACAGAGAATAATGAAGAAAAGAGGACTCCTCTCCCTTGAATCAATCAGTTACATGGACTGCCTTTAAATAGGCAGTTTGCATACATTAAATTAATCTAAATCTATGAGGAAATAAACAAATACTTTTGTTGAGTTTCTGATGAAGACAAGCAGGATACAGCCAAGGAGAATCTCGACCAGAGGGAGTGAAGTGACTGGAGGGAGAGATGGGCACGGTTTGGTTGAGTGAAAGTGACAGCCGGGTCATCCTCTTATGCACATGTGACTTTTATTCTAATTAATTCCCAACTTGCCTAAGCTGTCTCCAACGGTCTGATCTCTCTTTTAAACTTCAAATATGCCTCAGAATACTCAACTTGACGAGTTCCCCATCTGCCTTAACACTCTAGGTTAGGATTTGATACTTGCGCGCCAAGACTGTACGGACAGATTCAAACTTGTTCTTCATTCTAACATACTCCTGATCCAATTCACCAATGAACACTACATGTTCTTGTGGATACTGAGCCAAAGAACACATTGCTTGTATAGGATGAGCTACTGCTTGTGAGTTGAAGTAAACTCGTGTGTTGATCCAATTGGAAGGAGGATTTCGGATTCTGGTACTCCTTCTCAATGGTTGTGTCTGAACATTTCCATCCACAGCTGGTGCTTCCTCCTCATCCTTAGACTGATCCTCATTCACCACTAACCCTTCTTGTTGCTCATCTTGATCATGAGAAACTGAACTTCCTTGTGGTACATGTTGTTGTTCAGTTCGGTTCCCCCTTCAGGATCAAGGTGAGTAACCTCAACAGCTTCATCTTCAGGCTCCTCACTCATCTCTTCACTTGGTGGGGTGTGAGGACCTTGTCTGGTCTCATGAACAGGTACAACCCTCTCTTCTGGTATACTGATGCCAAGGCTTTCCATTACCCTTCTCAAATTGATTGCTTTATCTGAGGCTGATTGAGATAGATTCTTCACCTCATCCCAACTCTTCTCATCATAATAACCCTTAGTCTCCACAAACTTCACATCTCTTGATATTAGAACCCTTCTTGCCATTGGATCATAACACTTATAACCCTTTTGTGTTGGAGAGTATCCAATGAACATAGCTTTTGAGCTTTTGGCATCTAACTTGCTCCTCTGTTCCCCTGGTATCAACACAAAGCAGAGGCATCCAAATACACGCAGATGATCCAAAGAGGGCTTATTGTTGTTTAGTACCTCAAATGGAGACAAATCATTAAGAATCTTAGTGGGAATCCTGTTGATCAGATAACAAGCAGCCATCACAGCATCACTCCAAAACCTCTTTGGAACATTAGTATGGAACATCATTGACCTTGCCACTTCCATCAAATGCCTATTCTTCCTCTCAGCTACTCCATTTTGTTGTGGAGTATAAGGACAGCTTGTCTGATGTATGATCCCATGCTGAGCTAGACACTGCTTGAAGGCTTGACTTGTATACTCTCCACCATTATCTGACCTAAGAATCTTGATTTTGGCACTGAAATGGTTGAGGACATGGGTCTGGAAATTCTTGAAAGCTTCAAGCACTCTGTCTTTAGACTGGATCAGTGTCACCCAAGTGTACTTAGACTTCTCATCAATAAAAGTCACAAAGTACTTGTGATTCTCTCTAGACAGACAAGGAGCAGTCCAGACATCAGAATGAACAAGGTCAAAGCACTTCTCATAGATTGTACTTGACCTTGGAAAGACTGTCCTACAATGCTTCCCCAAGATACATGCTTCACATCCATCATTTTCAAACACCACACCAGGAAGCATTAGGCTTAGAGCTCTAGCATGAGGATGTCCCAACCTGGCATGCCATGTAGTGCCATCAACTCCCAGAGAAGTACTGATCATGCAGATAGAAGAAGATGGTTCTGTTCTTTTGAGATGATAGAGTTCATCATGACTGTGTCCTCTTCCAATCACCTGCCCTGTCTTTAGGTCTTGAAACTCAACATCATCAGGTCTAAATAGCACTTGACAACTCAAATCAACTGTAGCCTTCCTTACTGATAGCAAGTTAGAAGTAAACTGAGGCATATATAAGGCAGATGATTCTCTATCGAACAACCTAAGGTTCCCTATCCCTTCTATCTTAACCTTATCTCCATTGGCTATAATTACATTCCCTGAGGCTGGCTTTACATCACTAATCAGATTCCTATCACTAATCATATGGTGACTAGCTCCTGAATCTATAATGATAGGTTTAGAGTCTGTACCTGCCTTCTTAGCTGAGATGATGGCCTTGGCAGCTCTAATGAAGTCATTCAGATCACTCCTGGTCACTGAGTCATCAGTTCTGGTAGCACCAGCTGCACTTCTCCACGCTCCTTCTTCATTTGAATCACTACTGAAGGCAGAATACATGGTCTTTCCTTCAAATGTCCGAGGTTCAATCTGCTTGAGCAAATTCCTGGTCATCCTAATATCCATCTTCCTTTGTTTCAAAAAATTTCTTCTATGTTGTTTCTTAGTCCTCTTGCACTCATGAAACAACACAACTTTCCCATTCTTTCTTAGCGTGTTGTTTGTAGGATAACATGACTTCATTTCCTTCTCAAAGAGTGTGTGAGTAGCTTGTTCTTGCTGGATAAGCGCACACACACCTTCTACACTTGGGAGCTTGTCTTCTCTAAGAACATGCTTGATCAGCTGACTGTATGATGGATTTAGAGTGAGTAGCAAACTAAAGACCACATCCTGTTCTTGCCTTTCTCTTAAGACTTCAGGATCACTAGAACTTGGTCTTAGCATGTTATGCTCTGACCATAAGCTTCTAAATTTTCCAAGATGCTGGTTGAACTCTCCTTCATCTTGTTTCAGGTTGTTGATCTCTTTCTTGATTTCAAACACCCTGCTCAGATTAGACATGTTGCCATACACCTTCCTAAGTGTATCCCACAACTCTTTGGAGGTCTCACAGTAGGAGTAAGCTTCCAGGATTGAAGCTTCAAGGCTGTTCTGAATGATAGACAACACCATGAGGTCCTCCTGACCCCATTTGTCCTCGCCAGCCAACACCACTTCAGTACCATCCTCTCCTAGGATGGTCTTCTTTGATGGTTGGTCTTCTGTCACATAGAACCAGAGACCTCGTCCTCCCAAGGCTGTCTTGACAAGCCTTGACCATAAAAGATAGTTATCTCCCTTGAGAGTAACTGGAATGTTTACT
Organism: Moricandia arvensis; assembly: GCA_905132765.1. NCBI lineage: Eukaryota > Viridiplantae > Streptophyta > Magnoliopsida > Brassicales > Brassicaceae > Moricandia > Moricandia arvensis. Next base: position 25,454 of record CAJHQP010008351.1, read on the forward strand.
TTGGTATTTTCCATTTTTGGCAATTTCCGGAGCTGGAAATGAAGAACAGCTGAAGAACAAGATGAACTTTGCCAAAAATAGAAAAGAAAACTCAGAGATTTGCGGAAGTTAAGTATAAGAATGAAGAAGAATAGGTCTCAAGAGCATAAGTGCTCTGATACCATGTGAGAATAAGAGATTTAGAGAGAGTTTACTTGCTGGAAACTGAAGAACATGAAGAACAAGAGAGAGAGAGAGGATATTTCGAAATGTAAAGAGAGAGAAGGAGAGAAATGATTTCCTTGCTTAATGTGGTTTCTGAGTACAAGTCTATTAATAGACAAACAAAACAAAACAACTAATAAACAATTCAGACAAGTTGAGCAGAGAAAAGATTAAACAAATGGGTCTGAGCAGTCTGAAGAATAGCAGGGGCACGTCCAGCCTTGTTGGAAAGTGACAGGTGACTAATGGTCCCCCCCTCTCTCCATTTGAATTCTTCAGCATGTGACTTATCCCCCAACGTCTCTTTGCTTCTTGTCAACATCCTCCTTTGGTTCTGAATAGATTAAGCTTCCTTTCTTCTCAAGTTAAACCTTCCCTTGTCTTGCAAGCCACGTTAGGTCACTCCTTGACCTAACTGTATGGACAAGTGATTAGTTTATACTTGATCATTCTGGATGCTCCTCTTGCCTTGATCTCTTATACTCTGCTATTCATGTCTTCTTGTCAGCAACTTCTCCTTGTCATTTATTTCTTCATGTCAACAAAGAGATCATCCATCCCTCCTGTGTCACCATTCAATCCACAAACCTTGAAGAACTTGAGTATCTGATTCGTTCCTGCAAGGATCTATCCTCCCATCAACCAAAGAAGCATCCTAGGGTCGCGTCATGTGGTATCAGAGCAACTTTGATTAGGGAAGTCTCGTTTACTCTTTAACTCTTTTTGTTTCCGAAGCAAATCTTCTTAATCATCTTGAACAAGAGTAGAACTAGGTTTGTTTAGGGCTGCTCGAAAATTACTTAGAGTTTTAGGCGATTTTGTGCACTTTCCTTTTTTGGTTCTTAGGCGAAAGCCCTAGTTTTCTTAGCTTAACCTAGCCGCATAATCACCTTGCCGAACAAGTAAAATTTTGTGTTGAATTTTATGTTCCTTGTCGTGTGTTTCTTGTTTAGAAATCTGATAAAATAGGGTTCCTTGATCTGATTTCTCTGTTTAGACTCTTCACATCCTTGATCAGAAAGATTTCGATGTGAATCTGTTTCTGGTTTTGCAAATTGATTTCTTTGTTATCTCTGTTTGCTTCAAACTCATTGATCTCTTTTGTTAGAACTACTTACTGGCTTAATCTTTCTCTTGTCTCAGGTACTATGGCAGGAGATCAGAAGGAGTCCTCACTAAGGATGAAAGGCTGTTACTTAAGGCTATGAATGCTCAGCTGCAGCAGAAGATGAAAGCCAGCCATGATAAATTTCGGCAGCAGTTTAGACACGATCTCCAACAAGCTACTGGTCATAGTCTTGGGTCTAGAAGCAGTGAGAGGAGACTGAGACGTGGGCATGAAGGCAGAGGCAGTAGCAGAGACAAATTTGCTGATCAAAAGATAAGAATCCCTCCTTTCTATGGTGATGCTTATCCTGCTGCATATGTGGAGTGGGAAGAGAAGATGGAGTTGATTTTCAGTAGTCAACACTGTGCTGAAAAAAAAGAATGTTCAGATGGCTACTGCTGAGCTTTGTGGTGATGCTTTAAGCTGGTGGAATCAATTGGAAAAGTGCAGAAGACTTGACAGAAAAGAACCAGTTGAAACATGGTTTAAATTGAGAGCTTTGATGCGTAGAGAGTATGTTCCAAGACAGTACCACAAGGAAGTACTTCGAAAACAACCATCTGAGACAAAGCTCTTGAAAGTTTATCAGATTTCAGGCCGTGGGTTGTGTGAGGAGATCCAACCTTAGCAGGTTTAGACTGGTCTTGTTTCAAAGAGAGTGAAAGAGAGAGACTTGATTAAGAAGATTATGGATGAGACAAAGAGAATGGGG
>CAJHQP010008352.1:0-27465 GCA_905132765.1 Moricandia arvensis
GCATCAACATACCCTGCAATTTCCCGTCTCAGAAACTTCGGAAAACATAGTGGAAGGCTTGGATTTCCCTTTCATGTATGCTGAAAATCCACTTGACGCTTCCCAATGTTCCTTTCCTGGATTGGCTCAGCATAAATCTGCTGACGACTCCCACTGCATGCTGCAATGTCTCGCCTTTGACAATATCAATCGCGTACATAGGCTGCCTATAGCAGAAGCATAGGAACCATTAATCCATATAATTCCCATTCTCGTCTTACCGTCTTTGGAGACTGTTCTCTGGATAAACGAAAATGATTCGCCAGAGGACATTTTACTGACTGGCTTCGCCGTAATCCATATTAAAATCTCTTAGGACTTTCTTCACATACTCCTCTTTGTTGATAGCTTTAGACCCTCTTTGCTTCTAGTGATTCTCATTCCCATAGAATCTGCCTTGCTTTCTCCAGGTCTTTCATCGCAAACTCTTCTGAAGTTTCGTCTTTCAAGCTATTAATCTCATGCAAGTCCGCTACCCAACGATCAGCATTGTCAGTCCACGTTATAGGAGCAAATATCAAGTAGGACTCTTCAAGTCTCTAAAGTTAACAACAGTAGTCAGCTTCACACCTCAAGAAACCGACCACCTTTTATAAAGCTGTCAAAAACCTTTTATACCACTGTCTTGGAGCGTATTCAAACCGTACAAACTCCTCTTAAGCTTGCAAAGCCCTTCATAACATTCAGGCCTCCTCTGTCTGTGAGCAGAATGTGTTGAGCGATGGAGAAAATCTTACGGCTTTCTGATGGACTCTACTTGACCGTCGTAACCTCCGTGATAGGTGTATATGGGACCACTTCAGAATCATCACTCTCTTCAGCCTCACCACTCCGTCTTGAGAATTTCTTTCTTCTGCTGTTGGGGATCCTGTGGCAAGCCCTGGGTTCATGCGCATATCATCTAAAGTTCAAACAGCTCCAGGCTCTTTCCTCTCCGAGCCTTCTCTTAGCTTATCCTTGTACACGCTTCTTCGTGAACACAACATTCTTGCTGCGAGGATCTTCCGATTTTCTTCATCCCAAAAACCGTAACCAAACTCCGTTCCACCATAACCGATTGAAAGTACACTTCTGAGACTTCGAGTCCAGTTTACTTTCTTTTTTTTTTTTGTTTTTTTTTTTTTTTTTTTTATTTACCGAGCATTCTCAATTGAACATAAGCTAAAGCATCCAAACACCTTTAGATAAGAAAAGGTTTACTTCGGTTCCACTCCAAAGCTTCTTCAGGGATCTAAATCCCAATGGCACAGACGTCCTCTGTTGATAAGTAGGCTGCAGTAATGATTGCATTGCCCAAAACGTCTTTTGGCAATCCACCAGTGCAATCTCATGCTCCTTGCACGCTCGTTTCAAGTTCGGTCATCCTGTCCGCGTATTCCGATTTTGTTGAGGCGTTCCAGGAATAGTTTCCTCCATCTTGATGTCCGTATCAGTGCAGTATCTTTTGAAATTCGCCGCTGATATACTCACCACCATGTATCAGACCTTTAGGACACTTCAAACTGAGATTTTGTCCTTCAACCTAACCATGTTTCCATCTCTTGAAAACCGAGAACAACTCATATTTTTCATCATGAAGTAGACCCACACCTTCTTGTGGAAAAGCACAAAATAAAAGTCACAAATAGACGAACCTCCCAGCGATCAAAAAGGAGCGGTCCCCCCACACGTCAGTGTGCACCAACTCTTAACTTCTAGACTTTGGCTTCTCTCCTCCTTTCAAGAAAACTAACTCGTTTCTGCTTCCCAAGGATGCAGCTTTCACACATTCTGATGATCCACGTCTTCAGATCTGGAAGAGCACCCATTTGCCACCATGAGTTTCATCCCCTTCTCACTCATGTGCCCATCTGCCAAATGCCAAAACTTGGTTTGTTTGCATTCCTCGACAACAGCAACAGTGTTCTTGATAAACTCGTCTCATATAGAGAGTGCCTCTTTGATGGACCTCTAGCACCACCATGGAACCTTTCTTGACTCTCCAGGCTCCACCACCAAAATTTACATCATGCCCACGTATCATGCAAGTTGACCTACCGAGATTAGATTCTCATCAACTTAGGGCACATGTCTTGACCTTCGTAATCTTCCACACTCACCCCCCCGTCCATCTGATATCTTCAAATTGATATCTCCAATACCAACTCATGTCCAAGATAAATCCCATCACGAAGATATACCTTTCCGTAATTCCAGCAACATAATTTCTCCCATAATGTTTGTGCGTGCGTGGTAGTGGTGTGAAATGGACGCTCCTGAGTCAAGCACCATGAATCATGGCTATCGACATAGGAGATTGACCTTTGGTGTTATTTCCAGCTGCATCACGAGCCCTCAAAAAATTTTTTTTTCCTCGGGGAATCAACAGACACTACCAAGCGTCAGCGATTTCACGGTCACTGCATTGCTCCGCCTCTAGTGTTGTCTTCCTTTCGGTGGTTGCCCGGCAATTCTTCTAATGTGCCTTGTCTTTCCACAATTCCAGCACTCCAGAGGCTGTCTTGAATTTGACTGACCCCATCCATTCCTTGACTTCGATCTGCCTTTACGCCGGTACTTGCTGTCTAGGTTTCGTCCTCTGTTTTTCTACGTGAAAGGCAAGAGCTCGTGGATGTCTCCCAAAGAGTCTTAATCCTTCGAACTTCCTCAGCAAGGATTACGATCTCAACACATTAAATTTAAGTTTCTGAGTACCACAGAATTACTAACCGCTGCCTCATCGGCTCCCAACTATTTGGCAGAGATGAACAGGATCAATGCGCGCACTTTCATCATCAAACTCGATTCAACGGATGACAGTTGGTTGACAATCGTTGTTTGAACTCGTTCACATGTGCGGGCAACCAGGCCACCTTCTCCATCTTCAAATGAAAGAGCTCTCATGAGAAATACCTGATTATTTGCTGAAGTTTCTCATTACATATCCGAGAAACTTTCATGAGCCCTTCCGTGGTCTTCTCCTTCGCAACGTTGTGAGCAACGTTCTTCGACAGTGTTAGCCTTAAACACCCAGAACTGTCTGTTCAAGAGCTCCCACTCAGCCTGATCCATCTTCTTCAGGCTTCTTGCTCAGTGCGTTGAGAAGCTTCCGTTCCGTACAGATAATCTTCAATTTCATTCTCCAAAAATGCATAGTCTTACCATCAAATTTCCCAGATACCGTGCTGCTAACCGTCTTCGCCTCCCATCGTTTCTGAAACCACCGTGTTATTAAAACACCTCCGTCGATGAACCGATTGTTACCGACAAAAATTCACTATTTCACGAAATCACTATTTCTCGTGAAACAGTAACCCCACTATTCACAAAATCACTATGTGAACAGTAACCCACTATTTTAAATAGTAAACCCACTGTTAAGCTCTGATACCAGTCGTTTAGGAAAATAGGCTCTGGTCAAATCCTTGCGGAAAAAATCAGAATTTGTGGGAGGCGGAAGAAAAACACACAAAATTGTTAACGGAGTTCGGCCAATCTTGGCCACGTCTCCGACCTGCTACAGTCTTTTATTATAACCCGGCGAGAATTTACAAACTCTCAACTCACACCACCGAGAAGAAAAAAAAAAGTTTTTTTTTTTTTTTTTTCTTCACGAAAGAAAAGTTCTTCTTGCTGTTCTTCTTCTCTCTGTCTCTTTGGATTTCGGGATCGGATTTCTCTTCACCTCACCTTGGGTATGATAGGAGAAGCTTGAGGGGTGTGAAAGCCACAATTGTTGACAAGGAAAAATTGTGCTCCTTTTGATTGATTACGGCCACCGTCCACGCCGTGCCACGCCATCCACACCGTCCACCATGAAGAACACGTTTTTGTAACGAAAGAGCTTTGAATCTTAACTGAACTCGTGAGAAAGGCAGAGACTTGGCGACTAAAACCGAGTGAGAGAGAGTTTTGTTTGCTATTTGGCTTTTCTAACTTGTTTTTCAGGTTACTATGGCTGAAAGAAGAGAGGGAGAGGATGTGGGAGAACCTGTTGTTCAACACATCCGGCTTGATCAACTGCAGTTTGAAGCCATGATCGCTGAGGTCACCAGGAGAATGGAGAGAGTTAACCGAGCTAACGTTGACTTACCTGGTATTGATCATGTTGCAGGTGTAGGTGCTGAACGAGCTAGGCTGAGACCTAGGAGAAGAGCTCGTGTAGTGGAAGAGGTTGAGGAGCAACTTGAGTCCGCAGAAGAGAGTGAAGGAGACTCACTGGATGGACAGCAACCTAGGCACCACAACAGAAGGGTGCAGGCTGATGACAATCTTGGTAGCCTCAAGCTGAGAATACCACCATTCCATGGCAAGAATGATCCTGACGCCTACTTGGAATGGGAGAAGAAGATAGAGCTGGTCTTCGGATGCCAACACTACACTGAGGAGAGGAAGGTCAAGCTAGCAGCCACTGAATTCTGTGGTTATGCTATAAACTGGTGGGAGCAGATTGCCACAACAAGGAGGCGCAATGGAGAACCCCAAATCACCTCCTGGTTTGAGATGAAAACCTTGATGAAGAAGAGGTTTGTCCCTGCTCACTATGGACGAGACCTTCACCAGAGATTGAGAAGACTTTCTCAAGGCACAAAGAGTGTAGAAGACTATCACCAGGAGTTGGAGACACTCATCATGAAGGCTGAAGTGGTGGAGGATTCTGAAGCAACCATGGCTAGATTCCAAGGAGGACTCAACCGGGAAATCCAAGATAGACTGGAGCTACAAGAATATGAGGACATGGATGAGTTGTTGCACAAAGCCATACTGATTGAGCAACAAACAAAAGAAGAAGCACTGCCAAGTCCCAATTCGGATCTGCTTCAAAACCAGCCTACTCAAAGGATGACAAATCCTTCTCTAAACCAAAAGAAGGAACCTCAGCAGTAGGTTCCACGCGTGATGACAAGGGCAAAGGGCCAGCAACACCTTCTAGGTCCCGGAATGTCAAGTGCTTTAAGTGTCATGGCTTTGGACACTATGCTAATGAGTGTACCAACAAGAAGGTCATGATCATGCTCGACAATGGAGATGTAGTCTCGGAGGATGAAGAGGAGCTATCTGAGGAGGATGTGGATTACCCTGTCAAGGGAGAACTTCTAGTCACCAGGAGGACTCTCAATGTTCAACCAAAGGCGAAAGAACATGAACAGAGAGAGAACTTGTTTCACACCATGTGTCTAGTCCTAGACAAGGTGTGTAGCTTGATCATTGATGGAGGGAGCTGCACCAACGTGGCAAGTGAGACACTAGTGGACAAGCTAAACCTTACTGTCCGCGATCACCCCAAGCCATACACACTCCAGTGGCTAAGTGAAGAAGGGGAAATGCGAGTAACCAAACAAGTGATGGTGCCCCTGACCATTGGGAGATACCAGGATGAGATCACTTGTGATGTCCTACCTATGGAGGCTAGCCACATCTTGCTGGGCCGCCCATGGCAGTATGACAAGAGGGCAGTGCATGATGGCTACACGAATAGGCATTCCTTTGTCCACAAGGAAAGAAACATCACTCTGGTGCCATTGACTCCACAAGAAGTGCATCAAGATCAGGTGCAACTCAAGCTGAGAAGAGAAGAAGCTAAGACCACAGTTTCAGCTTCACTCAAGGAGGACACGGCCAAGGTAAGTACTCATAACCTTTTTGTTCTTCTAAAGAGATCAAGGAGGCATTGAACACTCAACAGCCCATGATCCTTGTTTTGTTCAAAGAGTTACTAACCACCGGGGCTAATCATGAACCAATTATTCCAAAAGAGATTGAGTATCTTTTGCAGGAGTATAGGGATGTCTTTCCAGAAGATAATCCAATTGGTTTGCCACCCATCAGAGGCATTGAGCACCAAATTGACTTTGTACCAGGAGCTTCACTCCCAAATCGTCCAGCATACAGGACCAATCCTGTTGAGACCAAGGAGCTTCAGAAACAAGTCAATGATCTCTTGGAGAAAGGCCACATCAGAGAGAGCATGAGTCCTTGTGCTGTACCTGTTCTGCTGGTACCCAAGAAGGATGGAAGCTGGCGCATGTGTGTGGATTGCCGAGCCATCAACAACATCACAGTTAAGTATAGACACCCTATCCCTCGCTTAGATGACATGTTAGATGAGTTACACGGTTCATGTGTCTTTTCTAAGGTTGACTTAAAGAGTGGTTACCACCAGATTAGAATGAAAGAAGGAGATGAGTGGAAAACTGCTTTTAAGACTAAGTTAGTGTTAGAATTCATGAGTGTTTGTCTCATGTCAAGAGAGTATTCAGTCAACTTGTGACTGAATTCCCTTCTACCAACAACAAGAACTCACAACTACAAGGAAGAGACAATCAACTTGTGATTGAATCCTCTCAGCAAAACACTCTACATACCATCTGAATCTAACAAGATAAAGTGGCTGCGAGATTGATACAACAACTAGAATTAAACTATCTCTAGTATGAATCTATCCTTGTGAAGTAACACAACACTTATAGTTTGTGTACTTAAGACTTAAAAAGAGATAGAATCAGTAAGCTAGAGTAAGAGAAGATTAATTAAGAGTTTAGAGGTGATTTTAGAGTAGAATGGGCAAGCAATGATCTGCCATTAGGCAGATCCTAAATCGTGTATCACAACCTCTCTACATTGTGAAGAACTTGAAGAACACTTAGTAAAGAGATGGAGATACAAGAATTTTGTATAAGCTTGTCTCTTATTTCTTGCTTAATTCAGAATCAAGTTACAACATATATATAGAGTTTAAACTTGCATGAAAGGGGACAAGGAGACAAGAAGACAAGGTAAAAATGAAAGGAATAGTAATAACCACTCCCAACAACTCCAATTTGAATTTGAACTTGTAGATCCACATTTGAACATCAAATCTCCTTCTAGAAGCTCTCTTAGGCGTGCTCAGGTTGAGCTGAGAAAGCCTCTCAGCTTCCTTGCCTTCCAAGCCACTCTAGATCAAATCACTCTTGCTTGAGCGGGCAGCAGAACACCTGCAACTTGTAACTGGTGTAACTTCCAAACCATAACTCTTTTTGGACTGATTCCAATTCGCCGCGAGACCTTGATGAGTATAGAATGTAGGGAAATTGGTTTCATGATCAAATTCTTCATGGTTAGGAATTTACACCCCTTTTCCTGAGACATGCCAGTGTGAACTCCATCACTAGCATTTTCTTCTTCATTCTAATACTCCCCCTCAAGCTTGACCATAGGAGATCCTTGGGCAAGCTTGGAACCTTGAAGAAGCTCCCTCATTAAAAACCTTAGCAAGAAAACCTCATGGGACAAAACTTTCTAAGGGAAAAAGAGTGGACTTCTACAAAGCCTAGGGATTGGCCAATGAGTTCTATGTGTCTTAGAACCAGTGTGGTTGGACACATAGACTCTGGATCAAGGCCTTTCTTAAGCAGCAAGTATGAACTCCATAACTTGCGCACATCATTTCTTGGATCATCTCTTCTACAAGCTGGTTCGTTGTCTCCCTCTTTCTTGTGACTTCTTGCCATCTTCAAGGAGAGTTATGGTCTCTTTCTTGTGACTTCTTGCCATCTTCAAGGAGAGTTATGGTCTACCAGCTTCTGCTATAGAGAACTCCAAGTACCTTCTACATAATGCATAAACACTTGCATCAATTCTCAAGGCATAAACCAATCAATTCATATTTATAGATTGAAATGGTTACTCCCCTTGCATATGGTTGGTATGAATGGTGAGGAGTGTCTCTTGGACACTTGAATCCTCCAAATTATCTGAGGTGAGGAAATGGACGACTTGGACCTTCAGGATAGCTCACCATTACCCCTCCTCAAGCATGATCCGGAGAGAATAAGTGAAGGATCAAGCTTGGAAGTGAGCACATTGAGTATTGAAACCAGGAGCGCATCACCCCTACAGCTGCGCTTAAGTCAACCGGTTCCTCCCTTAGTCTTTTCTCCACTGCCTCTTGTAAGTCTTTTGAACCAGGAGCTCAACACCCAAACAGGCTGCGCTTCTTCAACCGGTTTCACACACAAAACATCTCTCCATGGTCAGGAATGTACATCATGTGTAGGCTCTGAATGACACAGGAATATACATCATGTGTAGGCTCTGATCAGCATGGACAATGTCCTTATTCTTTGTCTTGGACTGGTGATGAACAAAGACAACACTTGTGTACCTGAAACACCACTCAAACTCCAGCAAGAATTAGACCACACACACTAGGATCAGACCTTGATAACTCACCAATTCTGATCCCAATGATTTAAGAAAAGTAACCAGTGAATAAGTGAATGAGTAACAAGAGAGTGAGAGAATGAGTAACCAGAGTATTAGTAGAATGATCTATGGCATGGTCCATGATCAAACTGGGAGAGAACCAGTCACATCTGAGCTGATCCATCAACTTCACCCAAAAGGTCTCCATTGGTTCTAACTTCAGTATGCGCTTGCACCTCCAGGCAATAGACTCCTTCTGTCAAGCTGATCCATCGCTTTCCACCAGACTCTTCACACCAGGTTCTTCAAGCTGGGGCAATCGGTTCTAACTTCAGATATGTTCTGTGCCCATACATTTAACTTCATGTCTCAATGAGACTATGATCGTATCAGTCATTTGAATCTGTGAACTTAGAACATCAAAGACAAAATCAGTGGTGGAACTTCCTAGTGAGGGCACACTCACGCTTGTGGAAGTTCCAAGAGTGCCAAAGGAGAGTGAATGATCATTGTAAAATGAAAGAGATTAATAACTAGAAATTGAGTATTAAGTAACCAAAGTGTATTAGATGTAACCAAGAGTATAGTGGATGATTGTGAGATGGAGAGTATAAGCGGAGGTATCTTCAGTCCATGACCTTCAAGGTTCTATGGCTGAGCAAAACATCAAACCACAGCTCTAAGGCGTTCATGGTTGATCACCAATTCTGGAGAGGCAATGACTTCTCAACCAGTCTTTCATTACATGGATGCAAGGACATGTTCCTTTCAAGGGATTCCTGCAACCTTAACAACAAAAATAACTCATTAAGAGATTAGATCACACAAAGGTGATTTCTGGAGGAAAGAACAAGGGTTGAATGGAACACAATTCTTTGTCCATCAACCAAGTTCAAAGGCCATAAATGCCAAGAGAAGAAAACCTTTTCACAAAGAAATCTTGCAAAGTAATTTAAAGCAATTTCCTAAGGAATTAAATCCTTTTACAATGGTTCTAATAAACCAAGAATTCATCAAGAACTTATCAAAAATAATTTTAAAGTACTTTTCCAGAATTTTAAAAAATACTTTCCACAACCTTTTCATAAGAAAAATCAATTTCCAAAATATTTTCAAGAGTATTCAAACTCAAAACAATCTTTTAATCACTCTCCCTCCCTCAAGCATATATTTGTACAGACTTAATAGCCCAAGCTTATTAAGAGAAACAAGAGGAGAGGAATAAAAGAGTTTGAAATCACAATGCAAAACATTTTTCAGAATTCAAAATCCTTTCAAAGAACGCACATATCTTTGAAATCGATTTTTTTCAAGTGTTTTTCAAGACACAAGTTTAATCTTTTCTCCCTCCCTCAAGCTGGTATGAACAGACTTTATTCTTTCATCCAAAAGCTTAAACAATGAGGAGATCAAGGGGAGAGTCATTGATTTAAAAAAAAACTTTTAAAGACTTGCATCTTGAGTAAACACTTAGATTTTGAAATTTTGAAATCATAACTCATCTAAACTCTCTACTGTCCAAGTTTTGAATCCTAGCCACATAGCTCCTCAAAACTAATTTGAGTCAGAGAGAGAGAGAGTTTCAGATGAAGAAACAGACACAAAAGAAGTGAGTTCATCCCAAGAAGAGCAACAAGGCTCTGATACCATGTTAGAATTCATGAGTGTTTGTCTCATGTCAAGAGAGTATTCAGTCAACTTGTGACTGAATTCCCTTCTACCAACAACAAGAACTCACAACTACAAGGAAGAGACAATCAACTTGTGATTGAATCCTCTCAGCAAAACACTCTACATACCATCTGAATCTAACAAGATAAAGTGGCTGCGAGATTGATACAACAACTAGAATTAAACTATCTCTAGTATGAATCTATCCTTGTGAAGTAACACAACACTTATAGTTTGTGTACTTAAGACTTAAAAAGAGATAGAATCAGTAAGCTAGAGTAAGAGAAGATTAATTAAGAGTTTAGAGGTGATTTTAGAGTAGAATGGGCAAGCAATGATCTGCCATTAGGCAGATCCTAAATCGTGTATCACAACCTCTCTACATTGTGAAGAACTTGAAGAACACTTAGTAAAGAGATGGAGATACAAGAATTTTGTATAAGCTTGTCTCTTATTTCTTGCTTAATTCAGAATCAAGTTACAACATATATATAGAGTTTAAACTTGCATGAAAGGGGACAAGGAGACAAGAAGACAAGGTAAAAATGAAAGGAATAGTAATAACCACTCCCAACAACTCCAATTTGAATTTGAACTTGTAGATCCACATTTGAACATCAAATCTCCTTCTAGAAGCTCTCTTAGGCGTGCTCAGGTTGAGCTGAGAAAGCCTCTCAGCTTCCTTGCCTTCCAAGCCACTCTAGATCAAATCACTCTTGCTTGAGCGGGCAGCAGAACACCTGCAACTTGTAACTGGTGTAACTTCCAAACCATAACTCTTTTTGGACTGATTCCAATTCGCCGCGAGACCTTGATGAGTATAGAATGTAGGGAAATTGGTTTCATGATCAAATTCTTCATGGTTAGGAATTTACACCCCTTTTCCTGAGACATGCCAGTGTGAACTCCATCACTAGCATTTTCTTCTTCATTCTAATAGTTAGGATTGTATGAGTGGCTTGTTATGCCATTTGGTCTTACTAACGCACCTAGCACTTTCATGAGGTTGATGAACCATGTCTTGAGAGCTCTTATAGGTCGATTTGTGGTTGTTTACTTTGATGATATTCTCATCTATAGTAAGACCATGAAAGAACATGTTGAGCACTTGAGACAGGTTTTAGATGTGCTTAGGAAAGAGAATCTGTATGCTAACTACAAGAAGTGCTCATTTGGAACAGATAACCTTGTCTTTCTAGGTTTTGTTGTTACATCACAGGGCATACAGGTTGATGAAGAGAAGGTGAAAGCTATCAAGGAGTGGCCGACTCCTAAAACCATTGGAGAAGTCAGAAGTTTTCATGGACTTGCTGGCTTCTACAGGAGGTTTGTGAAAGACTTTAGCACCATTGCTGCCCCACTCACTGAAGTCATCAAGAAGAATGTGGGATTCGCATGGGGGCAAGCTCAGGAAGATGCATTTCAGTTGCTAAAAGGGAAGTTAACCAGTGCTCCTTTACTTGTACTCCCTGACTTTCTTAAAACTTTTGAGATAGAGTGTGATGCATCTGGAGTGGGAATAGGAGCCGTGCTGATGCAAGAAAAGAGGCCTATAGCTTACTTCAGTGAGAAGCTTGGAGGCGCCACATTGAACTACCCAACCTATGACAAGGAGCTGTATGCCTTGGTGAGAGCTCTACAAACGTGGCAGCACTACCTTTGGCCTAAAGAGTTTGTGATCCATACAGATCATGAATCTCTTAAGCATCTCAAAGGGCAACAGAAGCTGAACAAGAGGCATGCTAGGTGGGTTGAGTTCATTGAGACATTCCCTTATGTCATCCAGTACAAGCAAGGTAAGGAGAATGTAGTTGCTGATGCACTCTCAAGAAGGTATGTTCTACTATCTTCTATGGAAACAAAGCTTTTGGGATTTGAACACCTTAAGTCTTGTTATGCTGATGATCCAGAGCTTCAGGAAGTTTTTAGAAACACTGAGAAACATGCTAGTGGAAAGTTCTATCAAGTGAAAGGGTTTCTTTTCTATGATAACCGCTTGTGTGTGCCTTGTGGTTCTTTGAGGGAACTTTATGTCAGGGAAGCTCATGGAGGAGGGTTGATGGGACACTTTGGCGTAGCCAAGACACTGTCTACCTTGCAGGAACACTTCTATTGGCCTAACATGAAGAAAGAAGTGGAGAAGGTGTGCTCAAGGTGTGTCGTGTGCAAACAAGCCAAGTCCAAGGTGCAACCAACAGGTTTGTATACTCCACTCCCTATCCCTACTGAACCTTGGGTTGATATCTCTATGGACTTTGTTTTGGGACTGCCTAGAACTAGAAAGGGTAGAGATAGCATCTTTGTGGTGGTTGATAGGTTTTCCAAGATGGCACATTTCATACCTTGCCATAAGACTGATGATGCATCCTTAGTGGCTGATCTATTCTTTACAGAGGTTGTTAGGTTGCATGGAATGCCCAGGACCATAGTTTCTGATAGGGACTCTAAGTTCCTTAGCTATTTCTGGAAAACATTGTGGGGGAAACTAGGAACTAGATTGCTATTCTCAACCACTTGTCATCCACAAACTGATGGGCAAACTGAGACTGTCAATAGGACATTGTCTACCCTCTTGCGTGCTATCATCAAAAAGAACATTAGGACTTGGGAGGATTGTTTGCCGCATGTAGAGTTTTCATACAATAGGTCAATGCATTCAGCCACTAAGCTCACCCCTTTTCAAGCCGTCTATGGATTCAATCCCTTGTCTCCATTAGACTTGTTTGCTTTACCTTTGAAAGAGCAGACTAACCTTGATGGTCAGAAGAAGGCCGAGTTTGTTAGATCTTTGCATGAACAGGTCAGGAGAAACATAGAGGACCGCACCAAAATGTATGCAAGAAAGAAGAACAAAGGCAGGAGAGAGTTGGTGCTAGAACCAGGTGATCTCGTGTGGATCCATCTCAGGAAGGAAAGGTTTCCTAATGAGAGAAAGTCCAAGCTGTTGGGAAGGTCAGACGGTCCATTCAAAGTACTCAAGAGGATCAACAACAATGCTTATCAGATTGATCTCGAAGGTAAGTACAACATTAGCTCAACATTCAACGTTTCTGACTTGAGTCCTTTTGTGGCAGATGAATCGGATTTGAGGTCAAATCCTTTTAAAGGAGGAGGGGATGGTGTGACCACCATTGGGTCAAATGCAACCTCTAGTCAATCCAATTGCCAAGACACCAAGGAACCAGAAGAGGAGGCTTACCAGGGAGAGATCCAGGAGCTGGTGGAGGAACTAGAACAAGTAGACCCCTATGTAGCCGACTGGATGAGTGGAGAGGAAGAGATGGATCAGAATGCAGCTCAAGATGACTTGATCTTCTTAGTTGGACCGATTACAAGATCAAAGACAAAGGCTCAGAGGCAAGCTTTGCTAGCTCTGCTTGAACACGTGAGACAAGAGGAGGAATCGATCAAGAGTGAAGAACCAGCATGTTGGTTTAATGTGATTTCGATTTGTACTTAAATTGAACCAGCAAACCAAAGACAATTAGGATTAGGATTTTCGATTCAGAGTAGTAAACCAATTTCAATTGGGTTTAGGGTTAGGTTTAGACAAAACCAATTTCAATTCGGTTTAGGTTTAGGGTTATACAAAACCAAAACCATCTCGGTTTAGGTTTAGGGTTAGATGTAGCTTTCTATTTAAGCAAGCGCCGCAGGCAGCTTGAAACTCATTCAATAAACTCGAAATCTTTTAAGCACTTTGCTTGTCTCGTCTTCTGCTTTCTCTGTTCAGCAAAAGGAACATTGATCTTCATCTAAAGGAAGGAATTCCTTGTGATCCATCAACGACAATACAAGGTAATCTTGTGTCATTGAGTAGCAACACATCTCTGAGGCATCACCATCGCCAAGGAGAGCAGTTCATCATCAGATCCGAGTGCTAGTAGTCTCGTGATCAACCCTCTATCCATCCCCTTCAAGTGATCCGTGGAGAGCAAGCCTATCCAGGCCGTACCATCAACCTTAAGGCAGCCCCAATGACAAGAGTATGCAACAGCCTTAACCCATTTACTTCATGAATGCAAAACGGATTAGATACAACTATCTATCATCCTAGCAAGACATTCATAAGAACAGAGACTAAGCATCAATGCCATTTCCAAATACCAGACCCAAATGCTTCACTTTAAATCAGTTTCTATTCATGTATGCAAGCAGATTCAGAACATGCTATCTAATATCATGTCAAGCAACACTTAGAACTGGAGCAAGCACTTTAAAACACTCAACCATTCAAAACGAGTCATCTAAACATCCTGGGATAGATTCTAAACTTCATATCTAGCAATCTTAAACACATCCTCAGGTCTCAAACACATCACACAACACATTCAGTTCATAAAGTATCAAGCTTTATAACAAGGGACAGTAGGTTCTTACAAACAAGGAACTAGTGTTAGTTCCTTGAACACCTTTGATTCATGGCAAGATCAGGAGCTCTTGGTTGCGACCCAACACCTCCTTCTTCCATGGACCTTCCCTTGGACTCTCCATGCCTAAAGTCCCCACCTTTCTTCATACTTTGGTCGCCCCCACCAGTAACAAGGTGAAAGCTTTCACCTTTCTTCCTGGTCTTTGAATAAGAACACGCCTTGGACTTGATTTGATGAAGAGGGTAGCTAATCCACTCCATAACTTCTGGATCCGAGGCACTCCCTTCTTCTGGACGGTATGAGAAAGCATGGGACTTCAAGAACAGCTTCTGGGTTTATGGATGAACACCTTCTTGTAGAGGATGAACCGGCTGGAAAGGAAGCTCCTTTCTGGGTTTTGATGGCAGGAGAGAAAGCTTTGATCTTTGCGGAAGCTAGACACCAAGTTCTGATGAACCAGGCTCTGATACCATGTTGGATTTTCACAAGAGTATGTGGATCTGGGTTTGTGTGTGATGAACAAGCCTTTAAGGCAATGATGAACACGAGATGATGAAGAGAAAGGGTTCTGGTTTACTTGTATGAACTTGAATCAGAATCAGAGAGTATGAGAGACTTAGAGAGATTAAAGAGACTAAGAAAGAGAGAGAGTTAAGAAGGATTCGATCCAAGAACTACAAGCTTTTTATTTCTGGAAGTGGAGAGGGGTTTTCCCCCTTACTCCCTTAAGGTTTACGATCGACAAGCACAGCCTTTATATAGGCTTACAAGAGTTGTAAATCAGAAACCTAAATCTAATGGTTCCTATTAACTTAAGAGGATGGATGGCTGAGATGGGAGTAGACTGGTCGCTGAGGAGCTGGTGCAAGATGTAAACGAAGAAGGCTTGACTGAGATATGTGGAGGAGAATGGCTTGGTTTGAATTGCATGGCCAGGATTAAAAGCGGGTGGATAGGGCTGGAAAGTAAAGCACTTTTCTACTTTCCAGCCTGTCTCTTGGACCACAAAGATGCCATAGTATATTCCTTATCCACCAGAGCCTCCAACGGTCACAGAGACTCACTCCTCCGAGCCCACACAAAGCACAAACAACTCATGGCCTATTTGGTTCTTCTTTTTCGCCCATGAGCATCTCTTAGTGCCTTGTGGCAGAAGTAACCATGGAAGGGGAATGTACGGACCTCCTGTCCGTACACTTTGTGCCCTAATAATGCACCAACACCAAATAGGCTTAGATGGACGAGTTAAGATGAGTTTGGGTGAGATGGTCCGTACGGTACGGCCGTACCATCCGTACAGTCCGTACCGTCCGTACTACTCAACCCTAATTTTGCACACTCGCCCATTTGTAGCCTAACTCCTCCACAACCTTCTTCCATGTCTTGTGAACCCATATTGGACTCTCTCTTTGCTTTGTATAAGCTTCTGGACCCTCCTAAAGTCTCAAACACTTCTCCGGAGGTCTTGCCCTATTCTTGCACCAAAGACCATCTACACTCTCAAAGCTTGTTGTATCCATTTCATCTCTTCAAGTTAACATTTATGTCTGGTTGTGTTGAGTGGTGTGTTTAGTATCTTAGGGACAGTTCAAAATTGCTAGAGTTGTTGAACCTAGTTTATGTCCCATGATACTTAAGAGTTGTGTGTGTTTTGCTCTAGGATTCTTTAAAGCTTGCTAGCATGTTATGTCTAGTTTCTGTCATAGAATCATTGTTTGTATTGTGTCTGGCCTAAGTGAGTTGCTTAGTCTCAGTTTGTGTCTTGTTGCATTGCTAATGGCTAGGAGAGTTTCCTGGTCATGTGCTGCATTCATGGTTGTGTAGCTTGATTAGATGAGTTGTCTAGCCTAAGCTACTGTCATAAATTGTCATTTCATTTTGTTACTGTCTTATGTGTGATAAAATGAGCCTAGATGCCTTGTAATTGATGAGTTATCATGCTTGAGCATTTAGTGAATTGGTTTGCTTGGATTTGAGCTAAATGATTGTTTAGATTTTGTCCATTGCATTTTCTTAAAACATTGGGATCAGAATTGGTGAGCTATCAATGTCTGATCTAGTGTGTGTGGTCTGATTATTGCTGGAGTTTGAGTGATGTTTCAGGTACACAAGAGGTGCTCTCTGTCCATCATCAAACCGAGACAAAGAAGAAGGCTTTCCCCATGTGTTCAGAGCATACACATGATGTATATTCCTGGTTGATCCAGAGCCTACACATGATGTATATTCCTGACCATGGAGAGATATCTTGTTTGGAGAACCGGTTGACTTAAGCGCAGTGATGAGGACATAGAACCAGACATCAACATCCCCACCCTAAGACAAGCACCAAGAACAAGATCAGGAACCAAGGGGGTGATTGCAAGCTTCTGTGAAGCCATTGAAGGATTGTTTGCCAAGGCTAATAGCAACTCCAACTTAGATGACATCACAAACCGTCTAGACAAGCTCTCCATTTCTGGATCAGAGGTTATGAAGACTCAACCTTATGTTATACAAGACGGTCCAAAAGATAATGCTATCCTATGGTCTATCATTCCGCATAAAGAGATGGTTTCCTTATTCACCATCTCCCCACTTAAGTGAAACGGTGAGTATCAAGGAGAGGAGGCAAGCTTTCTAAACGACAACACTTCACACTTCTGCTCTTCTCCTAACCCCAACGGCTACCTTACCACAATTCAAATCCACCAGAAAGGTAAGTAAGGTAAGCATATTTCAATATTTTATTTACTTGATTTTCCTTGCAGGTTTTGGGTCTTTTATTTCTTTCATTTTCGAATAAACCAGGCATTGTTTAGCCTATGCTTTTTATTAGGTCCTAAGATTGAGTCATTGTATTAAATTTGCTTCAAAGACCCCTAGAAGGGCATAGCTGCATCGGCGAGTATATAAGCCCCTATAAGCAGCCTTGTATTTTTTAACCTACTTTGAAATATATGAGTCAGTTTGCCCCTAGCAACTAAAACCCTAAGTCTTTCCGTGTGTGTGAGAAGCAGCATAGAGAGCAGCCGAGTCTTATCAAGCTTATTCCATAGAGCTTGTGGCGACTTTCGATCCATCTGATTGAGTTCATCAATCTATTCACTCCATCTCCATCCCTTGTCCTTGTTGAGTTGTTTATACGAACAAGCAGCTTGGATCCACACTCCATCATCACGTCATCCTCCATCCAGTGAGATAGCAAGTTGGTTACACGACCATTTGTTGTTTCCCATCCTCCACTGATCCGTTCTAAGAGCAATCAAGCCGGTTATCATCTCATTCCATTCCATCCGCAAGAACTCATTCCATTCTCACCTCCATCCATCCACCAAAGCTTGATACTCATCCTCTATCCATCCAGTGTGAGAAGGGTGCTTCCCGTGCCCATATCATTTTGGTATCAGAGCCGAAAGGCTCCTAATCAGGTTAACTCTTTCCTTTTCATCTAAATCGTTTCATTCTGTTAAGAAAAACCATAAAAATTTTGTGTTTTGCTTGTGTTTTGGATTTCTGCCATTGATAGTTGCTTGAGTTCTTAGTTTAGAAAAACGAAAACAAAAGAAAGAAGACGAGTTGTTAAGTGTTTTGATTCGATTACCTTGCAGAAAAATCAAAAAAAAAAGTGTTTAGAGTTATTGCTTGCATATTCAGTTTCCTTTTCCATACCAAGCATATCTCGGTTTCCATTTTGCTTTCTTGCATTCGAATATTCAAAAAAAAAACTAAAAAAAGTTACTGCTTTACCTTAGTTACATCAGTTAATTCTTTATTTCATCTTATTTCAATTTCGCATTTGCATATCATACTTATAAAAAAAAAAAAAACATATTGCATACCTATTCATATTGGGTGGTCGAACTTTCCTTAATTGGAACTTAGGACATAACTTTTGCTGCATACATCTTTGCGTATTGTTATCTCCTAAAACCGGTCCATTACACATTCATTTGCATTAGATCAATCACATTCTTGCATATTGTTACTTGTTTAACTTCCACCCCCAATATTTTCACTTGTTCTTGAAAGGTCTTGTAGGAAAAGCAATGGGAGATAGCACTTCATCCA
Organism: Moricandia arvensis; assembly: GCA_905132765.1. Taxonomy (NCBI): domain Eukaryota; kingdom Viridiplantae; phylum Streptophyta; class Magnoliopsida; order Brassicales; family Brassicaceae; genus Moricandia; species Moricandia arvensis. The sequence continues at coordinate 18,300 of CAJHQP010008352.1, forward strand.
CTGATGCTGCGACCATAGCTCAACTCCTAGCTACTATGCAATCCATAAGTGAGAGGATGGCTCGGCTGGAGCAGAACCAACAAGCTCAGGCCAATAATCCCAACAACAATCCGGCAAGAGGCCAACAAAGACAACAAGAGCAACCACCAGAAGGAGATGAGACTGATAGTGATATGCCTAGTCTGGAAGAAGAAGAGCAACACCCTCCACCTAGGAGGAATGCCAGAGATAGAGGAAGGAACCGGGGCAGAAACTATGATCAAGAAGAAGAGCATCCATGGCAGGGAGGCAAAGACTTGAAGCTCACGCCACCAACCTTTGCTGGAAAGGTTAACCCTGATGCTTACATAGACTGGGAGACAAGGATGGAATACATCTTTGATTACTATAACTACTCGGAGGCAAGGAAGATCTCTCTAGCTGCTGCCCAACTCACTGACACTGCCTTGTCATGGTGGGATAGGGAGACTTCAGAAAGGAGAAGGCTTAGACGTGGTCCTATTACTCTTTGGGATGACATGAGAGCCTTGCTGAGGAAGAGATATGTGCCAAGTTACTACTACAGAGACTTGCAAAAGAGGTTCAGGAAACTCACTCAAGGGAACAAGTCAGTAGAAGAATACTATGAGGAGTTTGATGCACTCAGGAACCGTCTAGAGGTACAAGACTCTGAGGAGACCTTGATGGCACAATTCTTAGATGGTTTACAAGACCGGATTACAAGAAAGGTGGAAAGGCAAAACTATGAGCACTTCCATGACTTGTTGCACTATGCTATTCAAGCCGAGCAACATATCAAGAGGAAGACCATAGCCACCAGTAGAGGCAAGAGTACTTGGACACCACCAGTACAAAAGAACAATGACAAAGGCAAGTCCATTGAAGTGGAGAGCCGGTTCAAGAAGAATCCAGCACCAGAGGCTTCCAAGAGCAACAAGACTGATCAAGGAAAGGGTGCTGCACCTAGGAACCGTGACATTACTTGCTACAAATGTCAAGGGAAGGGACATTATGCTCGAGACTGTCCCAACCAGAGAGTAATGATCCTCAGGGAAGATGGAGGATATGAGACTCAAGAAGAGACTGAAGAAGAAACGGCTGGTACTGATGAAGAGATCACTGACTATCCAGATGAGGGAGAGATACTTGTGACCAGGAGAGCCCTAAGTGCTATGTTTGAACCAGAAACCATTCAAAGGGAAAACATTTTCCACACTAGATGCACCATAGACTCTAAGGTATGCAGTCTGATCATAGATGGAGGCTCGTGTACTAATGTTGCTAGCAAGTACTTGGTTGACAAGTTAGGTCTCAAGAAGACAAAGCACCCAAAGCCATACCGGCTCAAGTGGTTGAATGATGAGACTGAGTTGAAGATTGGTGAACAAGTGGTGATCCCATTCAGCATAGGCAGATATGCTGATCAGGTGACTTGTGATGTTGTTCCTATGCAAGCTGGACATCTCCTGCTGGGGAGACCTTGGCAGTTTGACAAGGAGACAATCCACAATGGCCGCACCAACTTCTACAGCTTCACTCACAACAACCGCAAGCACAACCTTGCTCCTTTGACACCACAGCAAGTCCTAGACATGCAAAAAGAGATGGACAAAGGTAACAAGGCCAGTAAGACTAACCTATACATCACTTCCCAACAAGTTTTAAAATCATTAGAATGCAAAACACAGGTGCTACTAATGATCTTTAAGGAAGGTGTGTTGACAGGTTATGAGGAACAAGAACTTCCCCCATCCGTGGTTCAACTCATTGAGAAGTTCCAGGATCTATTTCCAGAAGACATACCCACTGGTTTACCACCTATTAGAGGTATAGAACACCAGATTGACCTCATTCCAGGAGCTCCATTACCAAACCGCCCAGCCTATAGGGTGAACCCGGAGGAAGCCAAAGAACTAGAGAAGCAGGTGCAAGACTTGATGGATAAGGGATACATCAGGGAGAGTCTAAGCCCTTGTGCTGTTCCTGTTCTATTGGTGCCAAAGAAAGATGGGACTTGGAGGATGTGTGTAGACTGCCGTGCCATCAACAACATAACCATCAAGTATAGACACCCAATACCAAGACTTGATGACATGCTGGATGAGCTCAGTGGTGCCACTATCTTCTCCAAGATAGACCTGAAGAGTGGTTATCACCAGGTTAGAATGAAGGAAGGTGATGAGTGGAAGACTGCCTTTAAAACCAAAAGGGGACTCTATGAGTGGCTAGTCATGCCATTTGGCCTCACCAATGCCCCAAGCACCTTCATGCGCCTCATGAACCATGTCTTAAGGGCATACATCTGTAAGTTTGTAGTGGTTTACTTTGATGATATTTTGATCTATAGCACTAGCTTAGAAGATCATCTTAAACATCTTGAAAAGGTTTTGGAAACCTTACGCCTAGAACATCTATATGCTAACCTTAAGAAGTGTACCTTTTGCACTGATCAACTAGTATTCCTAGGCTTTGTTGTTAGTTCACAGGGACTGAAAGTAGATGAGGAGAAGATCAAAGCAGTGCAAGATTGGCCTACCCCAACCACCATTGGCCATGTGAGAAGTTTCCATGGTTTGGCCAGTTTCTACAGGAGGTTTGTCAAAGACTTCAGTACCATAGCAGCCCCACTGACATCAGTGATCAAGAAGGATGTTGCCTTCAAATGGGGAACTGAACAGGAAGAAGCTTTTCAAAAACTTAAAACTAGTTTAACTAATGCTCCTGTTTTGGTTTTGCCTAACTTTGACAAAACTTTTGAGATTGAATGTGATGCCTCAGGAACAGGTGTGGGAGCCGTGTTAACTCAAGGAGGAAAACCAGTAGCATTCTTCAGTGAGAAACTACATGGAGCAACCCTCAACTACCCCACCTATGACAAAGAACTGTATGCTTTAGTGAGGTCACTAGAGACTTGGCAGCACTACCTCTTATCCAAGGAGTTTGTGATCCACACTGACCATGAGACACTCAAGTACTTGAGAGGACAAAACACTTTGAAGAAGAGACATGCTCGTTGGTTAGAGTTTGTAGAGTCATTCCCTTATGTGATCAAGTACAAGAAGGGGAAGGAGAACATTGTAGCTGATGCCTTATCCAGAAGACATGCGCTTATCTCATTGATGGAGGCTAAGGTTATGGGTTTTGAACACATCAAGGATCAGTATGGTGAGGATCCTGACTTTGGAGACATCTACAAGCAGTGTAGACAAGGAGCATTTGGGTCTTTCTTTCAGCAAGATGAGTTCCTTTTCAGGGATAAGAGACTATGTATTCCACAAGGATCAATGCGTGATCTGATCCTGAGAGAAGCACATGGAGGGGGACTCATGGGACATTTTGGCCGTGACAAGACACTAAGCATTGTAGCTGAGCATTTCTTCTGGCCACATTTGAGGAGAGATGTAGAGAGGTTCTGTGCAAGGTGCATCATTTGTCTCAAGGCAAAGTCCAGGTTACATCCTCATGGATTATACATTCCTTTGCCTATTCCTGACCTACCTTGGGTAGACATTTCCATGGATTTTGTTCTAGGATTGCCAAAGATCAGAAACAAGGATTCCATCTTTGTGGTAGTAGACCGGTTCTCTAAGATGGCACACTTCATTCCTTGCAACAAAACCAATGACGCATCCCAAACTGCTGACTTATTCTTCAAGGAAGTGGTGAAGCTTCATGGCATCCCTAGAACCATTGTTTCTGACCGAGACACCAAGTTCTTGAGCCACTTTTGGAGAACACTTTGGAGGAAGCTGGGAACTAAGCTGCTCTTCTCCACAACCTGCCATCCCCAAACTGATGGTCAGACTGAGGTTGTGAACCGCACACTCTCCACACTACTGAGAGCCACGGTTGGTAAGAACTTGAGGAATTGGCTTGATTGTCTACCTTTCATTGAGTTTGCTTACAACCGAGTTCCACATTCTGCTACTAAGCTATCACCTTTTGAGATTGTGTATGGGTTTAAGCCAACAACACCTCTGGATCTCCTACCTATTCCCCACAAGGACCAGATGATTAGTCAAGAAGGAGAGACTAAGGCCGAGTTGATGCAGAAGATTCATGAGAAGGTCAAGGCTAACTTAGAGCACCAGAATGAGCTGAACAAGAAGCAAGCTGATAAGGGCAGAAAGGAGGTTTCTTTTGAACCAGGAGATTGGGTTTGGTTACACATGAGATCAGAAAGGTTCCCTAACCAGAGGAAGTCCAAACTATCCCCTAGAGGAGACGGCCCTTTCAAAGTCCTGAAGAAGATCAATGACAATGCATACCAGCTGGAGCTGCCAGGTGAGTTAAATGTATCTTCCACATTCAATGTGTCTGATCTATCTTATTTTCATGCAGATGAAACTGTTCTGAGGTCAGAACCTTCTCAAGAGGGAGAGAATGATGAGGACATAGAACCAGACATCAACATCCCCACCCTAAGACAAGCACCAAGAACAAGATCAGGAACCAAGGGGGTGATTGCAAGCTTCTGTGAAGCCATTGAAGGATTGTTTGCCAAGGCTAATAGCAACTCCAACTTAGATGACATCACAAACCGTCTAGACAAGCTCTCCATTTCTGGATCAGAGGTTATGAAGACTCAACCTTATGTTATACAAGACGGTCCAAAAGATAATGCTATCCTATGGTCTATCATTCCGCATAAAGAGATGGTTTCCTTATTCACCATCTCCCCACTTAAGTGAAACGGTGAGTATCAAGGAGAGGAGGCAAGCTTTCTAAACGACAACACTTCACACTTCTGCTCTTCTCCTAACCCCAACGGCTACCTTACCACAATTCAAATCCACCAGAAAGGTAAGTAAGGTAAGCATATTTCAATATTTTATTTACTTGATTTTCCTTGCAGGTTTTGGGTCTTTTATTTCTTTCATTTTCGAATAAACCAGGCATTGTTTAGCCTATGCTTTTTATTAGGTCCTAAGATTGAGTCATTGTATTAAATTTGCTTCAAAGACCCCTAGAAGGGCATAGCTGCATCGGCGAGTATATAAGCCCCTATAAGCAGCCTTGTATTTTTTAACCTACTTTGAAATATATGAGTCAGTTTGCCCCTAGCAACTAAAACCCTAAGTCTTTCCGTGTGTGTGAGAAGCAGCATAGAGAGCAGCCGAGTCTTATCAAGCTTATTCCATAGAGCTTGTGGCGACTTTCGATCCATCTGATTGAGTTCATCAATCTATTCACTCCATCTCCATCCCTTGTCCTTGTTGAGTTGTTTATACGAACAAGCAGCTTGGATCCACACTCCATCATCACGTCATCCTCCATCCAGTGAGATAGCAAGTTGGTTACACGACCATTTGTTGTTTCCCATCCTCCACTGATCCGTTCTAAGAGCAATCAAGCCGGTTATCATCTCATTCCATTCCATCCGCAAGAACTCGTTCCATTCTCACCTCCATCCATCCACCAAAGCTTGATACTCATTCTCTATCCATCCAGTGTGAGAAGGGTGCTTCCCGTGCCCATATCACGCAGGCTGTAGGGGTTGTTGTGCTCCTGGTTCAAGAGACACACAAGGAAGAGTGGTTATGTAAGGCAGTGGAGGAGAGATCAAGGGAGGAACCGGTTGGCTTAAGCGCAGCTGTAGGGGTGATGCGCTCCTGGTTTTAAGCTCAGTATTGCTCACTTCCAAGATTGGTCTTCACCTATACTCTCTGGATCAAGCTTGAGGAGGGGAAATGATGAGCAATCCTGAAGATCCAAGTCATCCATTGCCTCCTGCAAGCTGTGTAGTTCACAGTTGCACCATAAACAAGATCAAAGAAGACTCAAATGTACTCAAGTGGGGAATTAAAGTTGCTTTCACTCCCCACCATTCTTATGAAAGGGAAGCACCTAAAACTCTCATTTCAATTGGTTTATCATTCTGATTGTATTACTTGAAATGCTTTGAATGATTGTTTAGTGTATTGTCCTAAGAGCTGATGCACCTTTGGGATAATGTATCAGGTACCATACTTGGAGCTCAATGTGACAGAAGCTGGTAGTCCATAACCCCTTTGGAGATGGCGAGTAGACATAAGAGAGGGGGAGACAACAAACCAGCCTAAAGAAGAGATCCAAGGTGTTGGTGTGTGCAAGTGATGGAGTTCATACTTGCACCACAATTTAGGCCATGATCCAGAGCCTAAGGACTCCACCATGATTTATCTGAAGTTCCTTAGGCTCACTGGCCAATCTCCAGGCTTTGAAGAAATCTACTCTTTTCCTTAGTTGGTTTTGTCCCAAATGGGTTTTCTGGCTAAGGTTTTTAATGAGGGAGCTTCTTCAAGGTTCCAAGCTTGTCCAAGGATCTCATATGGTCAAGCTTGAGGGGGAGTGTTGGAATAAAGAAGGAAGAAGCACCAGCTGAGAATGAAGGTCGCTTGTGCAAAATTGTGCAAAAATAATCATGTGCAAAGTTTGTACAAAAAGATTATTTTGCACAAGATTTGCACAAGAAAGAGAATGAAGTGCAAAGTTCGGGTCAGCCTCAAAACACCCAAAGATCAATGTGCAAAACAAGGGTTGAAGATAATCTTTTGGTGCATAGTTTGTGCAAAAGAATCAAGACCAATGTGCAAATCTCGGGTCATCTCATCTCGACCAGAAACCAAGTCACTGGCGCCAAGGAAAGTTTGAATTCAAATGGAGCCAAGATGAGGAAGTCACATGCTGAGCTTAAGAGCTGTTAGGACCTGTCATTGTCCCTCTTTCTGGACGTGCCCAACCTGTTCCAGCCAGTCTGCTCTTCTGATTTCCCTTAATATAGTTGTTTATTTAGACCACAGTTTATTCATTGTTTATTTGTCTTTGTTGTCTTGTTGCCTCTTTGGCTATATTAAGCCCTCCTTGTCCACGAAATTCATTAAGCTGAATGGGGGAGTTCCCCTTTCTTCTTCACCATTCTCTGGTTTCATTCTCTCTCTATTCTCTGGTCTTTTGATCCTAATCTCTTATACTCCTCCTAAATCTCTTTTATTCTCCAATACTCTCCATTGCAGTCTCTTTGATTCTCACTTACTCTCTTCATACTCTTCCTCTTAGTTTCGACCATAATATTTCTCTACATCACTCTCACACCTAAATCCATATATTCTCACATTTGTGTCACCAATCGATCCACAAGCCTTGGTAAACTTGAGTCTTTTGATTCGTTTACGCAAGGATCTATCCCAAACAATCCAGAGAAGCATCCTAGGAACGTGTTAAGTGGTATCAGAGCATCTCTGGAAGGGGAGTTCTCGTTATCCTTTCTGTTTTCGATCCGATCTTTTCATATTCTCTTAAGTTTTTGATCGATTTGTGTTTTGTGTTGATTATAACGAGTGATCTGATCTTGTTCTTGTGTTTATCGATTGATCTATTCATCCTTGTGAGTTCTATTGATAAATCTGATCGTTTGATTGATAAATCTGAGAAATCTAAAAGTGTGTTCATCGATTCAATCTGTGATCGATTCATCTACTCTGTTGTTGTGATTGATCATTGTTCTCTGATTTGAAAATCGATTGATCTATTCTTATACTGGTTCTAAATCGATTGATCTTTTTTTTATTTCGTGGAAAGTTGATTGATTTACAAGTCTAGATCACGGATTTTTGAAAATCGTTTCGAATACTTGCTATTTACGTTACAAGTTTGTGATCTCGAAATTGAAAAGTTTGTGATGTGATCATGGACCAGCTTACTAAAGAGGACAAAGGGAGCTTAGATGATGTGATCATGGACCGGATCACTAAGAAGAACAAGGAGAGTCTAGATGAGCCACATGAAGCCACAATGCACCAGAAGCCTGGTGATGATGCTCTAGCCATTCCAGAAGGTCCCATGACTCGTTCCAGAGTCAAGAAACTTAAGGAGAATTTTGTTGGATTACTCACTTCACATCCACAACAAGAAGAAAGTCTTGGACAAGGTTTGATCAGAGATGTCTTGATCACAATTCAAGCCATCTCTACATCAAGCTGAGTTAGTGTCTAGGCAAGACATTTGGTGCGTGCTCTTTTCCTTGCTTTTGGTTTTGTCCCACGAGGTTTTCCGGAGGAAGGTTTTTAACAAGGCCACAACTTGTCTTACACATCACTTAGGCTCTATCTCGGCCCAAGACTAGCATAAGTTCACATTTTATTATATTTTAAAGCTTATGTCGTTTTTAAACTATAGTTTTCCTTTTTTATTATTTTCGAAACCCTAGAGAGCCTGTTCTCTGGTTTCTTTTATTTAAAGGGTTCTCCTAGCCCTATTGTACTCAAGCAATCAATAAACCACGAGTTTCTTTTCTCTCTTGACGGCTCTCTCTCTCTCTAGAAGTTGTCGAGTTCTGGTGTGTAATATCCAGAGACCTAAGGGCTTCTTATTTGGTGTGTCATATCCAGATCAGTCGCCTAGGAGTATCAAGAGATCATCCATCCCTCTTGTGTCACCATTCAATCTACAAACCTTGAAGAACTTGAGTCTCTGATTCGTTCTTGCAAGGATATATCCATCCCCATCAACCAAAGAGCATCCAAGGGGCGCATCAAGTGGTATCAGAGCAACTTTGGTTTGGGAAGTACTCGTTCTCTCTTGTTTCTTTGTGTTTCATCAGTATTAAACCATTGTTAAGCAGTATATCTCATCTGATTAGGGCTGCTCGAAATTCATAGAGATTAGACAAGGTTTCAAGTTTTTCCTTTTTGCTTGCAGAAACCCTAGTTGATAAACCCTAGCCGCATAAGTTCTTGTCTCCCTAGATCACTTTGTTTCTTCTGTAAATCTTGTTAATCACCTCGAACACGAGTAGATCTAAGTTGTTAGGCTGCTCGAAATCTTAGAAAAGTTTTAGACAAGGTTTAGAAGAATTTCCTTTTTGCCTGCAGGCGGAAGCCCTAGAATTGGAAAACCTAGCCGCTATCCTTTTTTCTCTTATCTTGCCGAGCATAGGGAACTTGAAACTGTTTAGGAACCTCCTTAAATGCATTACACACTACTGGTCAGAATCCTAAACCACTAGTTGTAGATTCAGGGGCTTCTCACCACATGATTAGTGATGCTAGTCTAATTAGTAACATAGAACCTGCCTTAGGTAATGTGATGATAGCTAATGGTGAGAAAGTACCCATTAAAGGTATAGGGAACTTGAAACTGTTTAACAAAGATTCAAAGGCATTTTACATGCCTACATTCACTTCAA
>CAJHQP010008353.1:0-27461 GCA_905132765.1 Moricandia arvensis
TTGTCGGAATTCCATCGGAAAATTCCGAAGATATATGACGCCGTCGGAATTTCCGTCAGAATATGCCATGTTTTCTTGTAGTGTCTTTTATAATCTGAAACCAGACTAAATCTGTTACTTGCTTGCTACGATTTCTCCATCCTTAAAAACCATCCATTTTTTAGCTTAATATTGATCTTATAGAAATAAAGTGTAAGAATGGTCCTCTCGAATTGAGCCTCAAATATAAAAACAACATTGTTTGCTTGCAGTAGAAAAGACATAATTATAGTGTATCAAGTTTTGGCGCCGTTGCGACGGGCCAGCTTTTTACCTTTATTTTTTGGTTATATATTTAGTCTAATACTTCTAACTTGCTATATCCTATTTGTTGCCGCTAATATTCTAGGTGCATGACTAGTAAGCATACTCGGAGAAACGCACAAGGAGAGTTAATGACACTTACAAATCAAGAGCTTGCAAGTTTAGAAAGAACAAACCGTCAACAGCCAAGGCCGAACAACACCACAATAGGCGACTACGACAATCAAGAGCAACTCGCTGCTGAGTTGCAACAGATGTAACAACAGATGCTTCAGATGCAGCAGACCATCCAAGCTCAGCAGGAATCTGCTCAACAAGCTGCTCTACTCGCTGCCCAGCAGCAGCAGGAGCAAGCTGCTCCATTCAGGCAGAGAAACCTTCCGTGCAACTTCCCTACTACGGGCTCTGCCATTTCTCCTCCCCCTTGCACAAGGAAGGACTTCGAGTTCAAGACTACTCTGATTGGCTTAGTGCAGAGAAATGTGTTCTTTGGTCTCTTTGCAGAAATTCCAATGGAGCATATTGAGAGCTTCGAAAGAGTCTGCAGCTTTTCTCGCTCGAATGAAGTACCACCAAACTAAATTGATGGAAAAGATGTACGGTGGTTGAATTATCTCCCTACCGTCTCTCATACTTCGTGGGAGCAGGTCCGATCAGTGTTCCTAAGCCACTTCTACATGAAGGCAAAGACTGAAACATTGAGGAACAATATCACCTCTTTCAGACAGCTCACAAATGAGTCTTTTTGCGACACATGAGAGAGTTTCAATGACTACCGCAGAGAATGCCCTCACCATGGACTTGATGATGATTATCTCCTTAGAATTTTCTATGATGGAGTAGACTTGGAATACCGAAGTGCTCTAAACTCTGCAAGCAATAGAGATGTTATGACTCAGACCACTGATGGAGCATTTGAGCTGATTGAGAACATGGCAGCTAGCTCAGCCAATAAGAATCAGGAGAACGACCGCTCCAAGAATGTCAACAGTATTGACACTTAGAAGATAGAAGAGTTGACAGCCAAGGTTAATCAGCTGCTTAAAAATAACCAAAGGCAAGTCTTCATCATGGAGGAAGCTATGGCTGAGCAGATTCAGAACACTCAAGAGGTTGCTCCCGAGGCTGAAAAGAAAGGAAATGATCAGAAAGAGGTCAGCTACATCAACGGACATGGGTATTTGCAGAACAACCAGGCACAAAGTGCAGGGTATCAGCAAGGCTTCCCGCATAACTTTCAGGGTAAAACCTTCATTTTCAGTCAGGCACAAAACCGGTTTGTGGATCAGAATCAGAACCATAACCAGGAGAATCTGCAAAGCAACAATCAAGCTGCTCTAGTTGCCACGAGTGGTCCGCAAAATGAACAGAAAAAAACTCAATATTATGATGCAGCAATGCTACAGGGTCAGCAGATTCAGGGCAATGCATTGAATCAGGTTACTACATACATCAACACCAGGATAGACAATATGTTCACTGGGATGAATACAAAGTATGATACTGTGACCAGCCACATAAAGATGATTGATGTTCAGCTTTCTCAAAAAGCTGAGAGTGTCAAGAGGCAGCAAGGGACGCTCCCTGAAAAAATTGATAAAAAAACGAGGGCTGAGCACTGTAGTTCATTTGAGTTGAGATGTGAGAAAACTGATGGAAAAGAAACAAAGCAGATGTCTGTTGAGACTGTTGTTGGCATAGAAGAAACAGAGCACCCTACTAGTTCTGAAGCGACTGCTCCCGACGAACCTGCTGAGACTTCGCCAGTTCAAGTGTATATTCCTTAGGTCCCCTATCCAATTCCACCTAAACATCTGATGGATCCCATTAGTGCAGAGCAGCTTGATGAGTTTAGGAAGATGGTGAGAAGGCTTCCTCAAAAGATCTCATTTGAACATGCTTGAGAGTTTCAACCATTGCATATGTTCTTCAAAAATTGTAGAGAAACTCAAGAGGAAATTAAGGCACTCTTTACTGAAGCATTGACACCATTACTGAATGTGTTACCTAAGGTTGATGACCCTAGAAAGTTTGTTTTTCCATGTTCCATTGCTGGAGTGGAATTTAAGGAAGCTCTTTGTGAACCTTGTCTCAAGGGCGGTTGTAGATGAGCTGAGCATTGTGGATATTGAGCCATCTTATGTGAAAATGGCGTTTGTAAACTCTTCCACAACAGGCCCTTATGGCACCATTTGCAAACTTCCTATCCAAGTTGGGGACTGTATGCTCCATACGGAATTTCAGGTTGTTGAGATGAGCAAGGATCGTGAGATGCCTTTGATCTTTGGAAGGTCATTTATGGCTACAGTGAGGGCAATCATCGATATTCCTAATAATATAGTTTCCTTCTCCAACATCCACAAGAAGGTTTTCTACAAGGCTGTCCCCACCAAATTTTCCACATTACATGCTTCTTGCATCTCGGTGGTTAGTGGAGAAAAGCTGAATGTTGTTCCTAAGAAGAAACTAGTGATAAGGGTGAGATCAAAGGAGTCTTGGATGGAGATCCTCACATTGATAGCAAGAAACTTAGTGTATGTGCAAGGATGAAAGAAAAAGTCCAAAAGAAAAGGGTCAAGGGAGACCCTACAATGACTTTGATATCGCAGAAGTGTACTGAGAATTTCATTAAGTATGAGGTAAAGTGTAAGGGTACCTCTAAACTTTTCTCTAAAGTTAAAGCATTTCTGACATATGAGCTGAAAGAGAAAGGGGAAGTTGTTGTCAAAGGTTGTTGAGCAGAGCCTTGAAGCTGAACACGTCTGATTGTGGAACTTGTTTTGGAACAAGCCCTCATGCTCAACCCGACTCAGCCCTATCACAAGTCAAGCTAGTAACTTAAACCCATCGCTTGGTGGGAGGCAACCCACCAGTAAGTGTACATATCTTTAGGATTTTCTTTTTGCTTATTTTTTGGTTTTACTTTGTTGAGTCTCAAGTCAAAAAGCAGAATATCAGATATATTTCAAAATTCTAGGTTGCAAAGACGGAGCACCCTGCCCTCTGAAAAGAGCGGCCACTCCAAGCAAAGACCTGCAAATCAATTGGTGACAGCTTGTCTTGTGGGAGGATTGTTAAAGGATGAGGTCTTGGGTTCGAGTGACGCCAAGCGCACCAATAACCTACCAGTGGATGTGGAGGCGTTTCCTCCCACGATGAGGGTTAAGATCGATGCGCTGCAGCGCCAACTGAGTTCACGGGACGGGTTGTTACAAATTGTTTATCATTTCTTCTTCATCTGTCTTCTCTGCGATTTATGTGATTATGATTGAGTAGTTGATTTTCTTAGGTTTAGGGTGTTAGGGATAATGGATCAATGAGATAGACACAATATGAAACAAGGCATATCTCCATATTTTTTTAGATTACTCGGTTATGTATTTCTTTTTGAAATTTATTAGCTTTTACAATATTATTGATATGCTATACAAATCACTATATTTAAATAAGACTTGAAACTATATAATACGAGTATATAACACAATGTATAATTGTTTCATAGTTTAAACATATTATATCAAAATTGCTACAAAACTAGTATTAAGTTACAACATTTTACTAAATTTAAAATATTCAATCCACCAATAAATATAATATAATTATATATTTTTAAAAAATTGATATCTGATTATTTGTGAACAAACTAACCTTAACCAAAGATATGTTAACCTTTGATCATATTAATCACTTAATATTGTCTATTCTTATATTATACCAACATGATTAACCTTTCATACGAGTAATCAAAATATATGATCATTTAGCATTTATTTATCTTCATATATTATGGTATCCATATATATTTTAGATGATATTTTCATGTAGGCTTTCATGTTAATAAATTAGCTGAAATCAGATATTAAGATTATCAGAAATTTAATATATCATAAAACAAAAAACAAATGGAATAAGCAGTTACATATCAGCCATGAATAGATCCGAACAATAAACTAATTTCAATTTTTTATCTTAAAAGTAACTTCAGTAAAAAATAGGAAACTAATTAATTATTTATGATGATTGTTAGTTTCAGATATATACTATAAAATTGTGGTTAGTAATTTATTTCATAATTAATAAAAAAATCCTAATTATTAAAACAAATATTTAAATTAGGTTTTTATGTAAACAATCCAATATCTACTCTTCATAGGGGTCAAAAATTATATTTTAATAAATTCATTGTAGGATCAACAAAAACAAGTAGGTTCATCTGTTAAAATATTTAAATTAGTTTTTTACAGTACCATTACATTTAACAAGCTTTCTTATTATTAGATATATATTATATTTTAAAATTAAGGAAATAAATAACTAATCTATTTTTTTAAAATAATTAATTCAATTTATATTAAAACTAAATTTAAGTAAATAATCGATAATATTTTATTTATTAATATAAAGAGAATTATATATGCCTACTAATTCATATATTTACTAATACACTTTAATCTAATCAAGAAATAAATTCTTCAAAACCCTCATCAAATACATAATAATAATCCTTATAGATAGAGTATTGGAATTAGATATATATATATATATATATATATTTGATAAAATAAATATTAATAATTATTTACTATTGATATTTAATGATATGATGGAACATGTTATTAAAGATATTTTTATGAGTATAGTTTATGCGTTAACCCAACACACATGTAAAATATTTAATTATAAAAACATTTTAAGGGGGCGATTGGTTCGAGTGTAGCTGTAGAAATTTTACTGTAGAATTTAGTCTGTAAAATTTTTGATGTAGTTCTAACTAACTTAGCTGTAAAAATTAAATGGAAAAAATATAAAATAAAAATATAAAATAAAAATATATGCCTACAACAATCCTACAGCAATATGTTTTTGCTTTAGAAAATAAAGCTTTTATAGTTTTAGCTTTAAAAACTACTTAAAGCATGATTGGTGATTTATATGGTTGTATATAGAAATTAAAGCTAAAGCCTTTACTTACAACCCAACCAATCATCCACTAAATTAGGTTTGGCTTTTCGGGTACCTGTTGAGATACGGGTTGGGTATTTTGAACTTTGGTTCTAATTTATATCACATTCTAGGTTGCATTTTGGTAAATTTGTATCTTATCCTAAACACATAAAGTAATCATATATCGTCTGAATTCGCGTTATATTGATTCGGGTTAAATCAAAAATTTAAAATCAGACTGATGAGTACAGGAGGACTTCGAGGACATGAGACTGATTCATATTCCTCGGAGTATGAATGGTCGGGCGAACTCGTTAGCGAGAGAAGCAAGAACTAGAGGTTACATTTTTTCCCATATAGATCAGACTCGGACAGACGAAGGTGCTTCTCGAAGAATCGATCCGTCTGCTCAGCACTTGATGTAGTTTAAATGGGTAGCTGACAAAATAAAAAAATAAAAATATGTTTAAAATATTTATACTTGTGAATAATTTGGATATTCAGATCATTTTTCGGAGGTTTTTTTTGTTACACATTCTGGTTCGGTTTATAACATTTGGGTTAGGATGTGTTTTGTACCACCCTATAATATCCGTTCTGGTAGTTTTAACATTTCGGATTGGGTACGAATTGTTATTTTGGTTTGGGTTCGATTGGATTTTGGGTTACGAATTTTATGCTCAAACCTGAAGAGAAAATACAATTATATAAATTTTTTATATAAAAACTATCCCGCGTTTTGAAAGCACGGATCAAAATCTAGTGAATAGATTTAAAATTAAGTGCAATAATATATATATATATATATATATATATATATATATATTGTTGGCGCGTGTGAAGGTTATAAAAAATCTAAACACAATAGTATAAAAACGTGTTTTCAATATTTTGGAATAGGAATATTTATACTATATAAAAGTTGAGGCTATAAGCCATTGAGAGCGTCCACATATGATGTTAAACGACCAATCATAATATGACAAATCATCTTCTTAATTTATTATCCTTAAAATGTCAATATTACCAAAAAATTGTTTATTTCAAAATAAAATAGAAATCAATATCAAATATAGTAAAATTACAAAAGTAAAAACATTACATAATTTAACTTAATACATAACTGATTTTTGAAAATATAATATATATTTTTTTAAAATGTTAATATTTTCAAAATTATATTAAAAACGAAATTAGTGTTCCATATATAATTTAAACTAAAAAAATAAATATTAATATTTTACAACTTGCTTAAATATGTTAATTGTTAAAGTAAAAAGGAAAATCAAAAGTAAATTGTAATATTAACAAAACATTATTGTCTTCTTAATACATAACTGATTTTTCAAAAATATAAAAAATGTTAATATTTCAAAAATTATATTAAAAACGAAATTAGTGTTCCATATATAATTTAAACTAACAAAATAAATATTAATATTTTACAACTTTCTTAAAAATGTTAATTTTAAAGTAAAAAGGAAAATCAAAAGTAAATTGTAATATTAACAAAACATTATTGTCTTCTTAAGTATAATAAAAATGTTTTAGTAATATTAGTATCTTACAACTTGCTTAAAAATGTTAATTTTTAAAGTAAAAAGGAAAATCAAAATCAAAATTAAATTTTAATTTGGTTTTAAATATAATTTTGGAAATATTAACATTTTAAAAAATATAATAATTCATCATATTTTCGAAAATCAGTTATGTATTAAGTTAAATTATATAATGATTTTACTTTTGTAATTTTACCATATTTGATATTGATTTCTATTTTATTTTGAAATGAACAATTTCTGGTAATATTGACATTTTAAAAATAAAAAATTATGTCAAAATACAAATTATGTCCTTTTAAGTATAATAAATCCAAAGTATCATTTATACCAAAATAAAATGGAAAATTGATGTTAAATTACAAAAACTAAAGCTTTTAAAAATGGAAATTCACTTAATATATAAAATAAAAAACTTTCTAATATATGAAGTATTAGGGTGACTATAAATATTTGTCTAAACATCAAAGAGTTTTCAAGATTTATTTTGACAAAGAGAGAGATTGAAAAAGAAAAGAAATATTTACACAATAGTTGTTTGTGCTTCTTCTTTGGTTTTCGATGATCTTAGAAAAGTGTTTAATAAGAATGAATTTCATGATAGAGTAATTCACTTTTGGGAAACACGTAACATCACCAAGGATGGTTTACTTATGGCTTTGAGTTGTTTCTTATTGATCAACACCGATGTTGCCGAATCAAATGATAGTGTGATTCATCGCATGTTCCCTCTCTATGTTGTTGCATCAGCTACTACATGACCAAGTCATCACTATATATAATTTTTTTTTGAATGAATGTTAAATTTATTCTTAAAAACTGGTGTTACATTATGTGTGATTTTGTTTTTGAATAATCTATATTATATAAAAGTTGAGGCTATACGCCATTGCGAGCATCCACATAAGATGTTAAACGACCAATTAAAATATGACAAGTCACAGTTTTAAATTTTTATTCATAAAAGTGCCAACATTGCTAAAAAAAATATTTATTTCAAAAAAACTTATACATCAATATCAAATAAGGTTAACAAGAAAAAACAAAATATAAAGGTTAACAAGAAAAAACAAAATATAATAAATATATTAACTTAATATCTATGATAAATTACGAAATTTAACATAAAATTAACTAACATAATAGTAATTATTTAAAAATTCAAGACTTTCAAACAATTATAACTTTATAAATTTAAAACACATGATTTAGTCGAAAAAAACACACGATTTAAAAATTTTGGCTATATTCTATTATGATATTCACAAAAAAAAAATATGCTAGATTTAAGTTGAGGCTATTAGTCATTAAAAATGTCCATATATTTTAAAGTACCAAGAAATATATTTTGAGTCACTATTTTATTTATTATTTTAAACGTATTAAGATTAGAAAATTTTTCTTAGAAAATAAAATAAAAAATTAATATTAAAATTATACAAATACAAATCATTAAATGAAATCATTTTGATAAAAATGTGAAATAAGTGAAATTGCAGAAAAACGTGAATAATAGTATAATAACAGTACTAGAGGTAGACGATCACAAATATATGATCAATATATATAAGGAATTGGCATATTGTATATCAAATGTGAAATTAACATTTTAAAACTCTATGTAAGAAAAATAAATAGTAGAAAGTTTTTTTAAGTTATGTCTTAAGACAAATTAAATTATGATATAGTAATATCAAAAGACAATCGCTTCTTCATAATGAAACTTTCTTTTTTTAACTGCTAATGCATTAAGATCAAAATAGCAAACATCCAAACCTTACAGTAACAATTAAATTTTCATAATTCTTCAAAATGTAAACTAATACTATAATAGTTAAAGTAAAAAAAAATGAAAACAACTACAAAAATTCACTTATTATATAATACAAGAAAAAAAACTATGTATAAAGTATTAGTGTGACTATAAATAACTGTATAAAGTTCCATGAGAGAATAAGAGAGATAATGAAGAAAGAAAAGAAAGATTTAATAATGATTGATTTTTTGCTTCTTTGGTGTTCGATGAATTTAAAAAAGTTTTATTAAGAATAAAATTATTATTAGAGTACTCATGTTTTGGGAAAAATGTAACGTCAAAGGGGTGCTTTGGTTATGAGGTTTGAGTTGTTTCTCACTAATCAAACGGAATAAGGATGTTTATTTAGCCCTTACCAATATACATATTTATGAAACATATTATATATTATGTTTGACACAAATTTTTACAGGAAAAATCTATGCATTCAACTATCTAATCGAATAGGCTATTACAAGGTAAATTTAAAAGCTGATATAGTCTATGCAAGATTATGAAGTTGGTCATTATTAACAAAACAATCTACAAGGTGACTTCTCATAAATTCTTCATTAGACAAACAATTTTTATACATGTAGATCATGCTCACCATGATATTGAGAGGTAAAATTTATGATTCATTCTTATCCCGAATTTAATCAAACGGTTGACAAGAGCAAAGATCGATATGGTAAAAATCTTCATTACTCTCTATATAAAAATATAAGACTTTCTTATCATGTTCTAATGATATATTTCCTTTATATAATTTCCTTTGGAAAGCGGATCCTCATCAACAATGAAAATTATAATTGCCACACAAGTACAACAAATGTTATAGCCAATAGTGTGGTGTTAATAAGAGTGAACATGTTTCTCCTAAGTTCATAGTTCTTCTTATCTTTAAACTTTTTAATAATCATTATTTTGCATTTTCTCCTCAGTGGGCCAATTATTTATGTTATTCTTTAATTATCTACCAATTTCCACAAAGAAATTGATGAAAAGTATTGTTCACAAACCTATCTTACTTCTCGCTAATGAACCTAAAAATATCTAGAAATTTTAATCTCAAATAGTACATTTACAAAAGTATAATTAATTAAAATATCTATAATATCCCCTAGACATTATTTTAGAAGTGATTTTGCCATGTGTCATCACCACATTCATTTTGATAGAAAAATGATGACATGGCTTAGTATAAAATATGACATGTCTCTCACCTTATTATGACATGTACAATGTCATTTATGAAGTTTATATTTTTGGTAATCATATCATTGATGAAGTTTACATTTTTGGTAAGATTCTTAAAATATAAAATAACTTATATATATTATCATTAGTATATTTTTTTTAATTAATAACATGTTTATAAATATAAAAAGAGTTCACATAAACATTAGAATTTAAAAAAAAATGTCGATAATAGACTTTTATCATAAATAATTAATTTTGAGTTGTCAATTAATTCTATATAAAAATAACTAATAATGTTTTCAAATTATAATTTTTTTCTTGTATAATCGACATAAAATATGTTTGTTCAACGAATTTTATTCGATTCACTGAATTAATTAATAAATTACTTATTATTACTATAATTTAGTTTAAATAAAAATAATTAATAAATAAATTTACTTTATAATATATTTAACTAAATCTCAAATATAATTAAATTTGTTAAACTAAATAAAAATATAAAAAATAATTATTTTAAATTTTTCATACTGACAACTAAATATAAAATATTAATAAAATATATATTAAATTTGAAATATAATAACTAGATATATTTTTAAAAACTTTGTTCAACTAAATAATATATAAAAATAATTATTTTATTTTTTGATACTGATAATAACTAAAATTTAAAAATATTACTAAAATATCTATTAAATTTAAAATATAATTATTAGATATATTTTAAATTATTATTACTGCGCATGGCGCAGGAAACCACCTAGTCTTATTATATAAACATAACTAAACAAAAGTATTTCAAGTATATATGACCATATAATAAATATATAGCAATCACACATTTATGATATAACTTTGATAAATAAATAGAAAATTTAAACATTATGTTTATAGATTATTTTTTTATTTCATCCAAATTAAAAAAAATAAATAAAAGTATAATAAAATATTTATAATAGTACCATCTTTATATGCATTCAGCAATCTATCAAATAATAACAAGAAAAATTATCTTTAAATAATATAAATAGTTATACATAATTTATAATATAAACAAATACTAAAATTAAAATTACAGTTTTGTAAGCAAATAAAAGTAGAAAAAACATATTTTAAAAATATTTTCATGAAAATAAAATTTTAAAAATCATTATAATTTGTAAATTAAACTTTTGATAAAAAGTAAACTAAATTATAAATGCAGATTCGCGCGTAGCGCGAGTGTAAAATCTAGTACTAATATAAAAACTTGTTTGCCAGATTTATGAATACGCCTATTTACGTTTAAAGCGGTAATTAATGACAATCCTGTTAATTTCAAAAGTATTTCATATTAGATAGTTAAGATATTTAGATTTTGTCACAATACTTTACAATAGTTTAAACCATAGAATATTCATGCAATTTGATTTCCATACAAGACTTAGTCCTTATTAACTACTATGTTGAATATTGTTTTTGATGGAAATTGGAATTAATTAAAAGATTTCCTTAATTCCGTTTTTGTGATAGTATATAGGGAAGGAATATTCCATGAATTAGTTAAGTTGAGATTTTATTTGAACAATTGATATCATTTTAGGAAATGTGATAGCCTGAAAATAGGAGAATTTAACTAAGATTGATATCGTATTAGTTAATGTGATTGCTGTTATGAAATCACTATGTGGATCACTCATAACCAAGCCCACTTATCTATGTACCGTGGACGGCCCATGGAGGTTCATGGTTTAACCCATCGCCGGCCCACTTACTAGGCGGTTTATGTATTATGTATCTTTTCCATTTTACTTATGCTTGTGTATTTCTATATAAACACATCCTTATGATATGAATAAAGCATCATTTCACAACACGTTATCAGCACGAGTAGTCTCTAAGAAACCCTAAGCTTTTCGCAAACCCTAGTCTCTCTCTAAAAAAGGAAATTTCGACCAAGAACCCTAAACCTTGTTCCCGGCGCCTCCCTTCTACTTTCTCATCCTTTGGCGAGATCAAACCCATAGATAGAAAGCTCTAAACCTCTAGTTACCAACCGGAGATCCTAGTTCTAAGAAGAAGAACCCTAAGGAGTCTGTTCGTGAGGTTCAAAGGAGGTCCGAGACAAACCGGCGACCCGTGAGGCGTGTAGCAGTTCCTAGGCGACTTGTAGCTCGTGAGGAACAACTCCAAATCCCTCTCTAAGGTGGTCCAGTCAGATCCAAAGGTGTTCTAAAGTAAAGAAAATCGAAACTCCAAAGATATAAATCGGATTGCTTAAATGAACATAAACCCTAAATTTAACCTAATTTGCAATCGGTTTATATATGAGTTTAAAACCTAGAACTTGATCAATCAGTTGCTTATTAGAACAATTTATATATGTTGTTTGATTCGTTTGATATCAGTCCATACTTGAATCCGGATCATCTAAGGGCCTTGAAACCCTAAGTAGAACTTGTTTAAAATCGGTTTTGTTCTTTATATGATTGATGATTCTTTCATGCATTGATACCGAACCTAATCGTCGACCAAAGGGCCTTGAAAACCCTTTTCTTGATTCGCATAAACCATGTTTAGGTTGCTAGAAAGTTGTTTCTCCATACTCATTGAAACCCTAGCCGTGATCATGCATGAACCTTAGACCATATTTTCCTTTTTCCAGATAGCTTGGTGCACAAGCGAGTTTTGTGTCTTGGTTTCCAATTTTGTTTGATTGTGAGTTTAGGTTGCTAGAAATAAAAGGAAAACCTAATCTCGAATTTGGAAAGTTCCCTAAAGTATAAGACCTAAAATTTGGAAAATATGAGACTTTAAGAAATTTTCCTTTTTGGATTGTTTCCTTATTGCTTGTTTGAGAATAGGTTGATAGATTGATTGTAAACCCTAATCTCAAAATTGGCAATTCCCTAAAGTTATAAGACTTAAAATTTGGATGATATGAGAATTTAGGAAAATTTCCATTTTTCAAACTTTCCATTTTTGAAAGTTTCCATTTTTGAAATTTTCCATTTCCTAAAGTTTCCATATTCAATATTTCCATTTTTGAAATTTTCCATTTTTGAAA
This sequence comes from Moricandia arvensis, assembly GCA_905132765.1. Lineage (NCBI taxonomy): Eukaryota > Viridiplantae > Streptophyta > Magnoliopsida > Brassicales > Brassicaceae > Moricandia > Moricandia arvensis. Next base: position 12,854 of record CAJHQP010008353.1, read on the forward strand.
ATTTCCATTTTTGAAAGTTTCCATTTTTGACTTTCATGAAAGTTAGGGTGATAGATTGATTGTATACACACCCATGAACTTGAAATTGGAAATTATAAAGGCTAAACCCTAAAATATGGATTGATTGAAATTTTAGGAAAGTTTCCATTTTTGATCATTAGGAAATATTTCCATTTTTGATTCATATGCATCGTTTGGTCGAACCATCCCACCCGACCCGACCTGGTCGATCTGGTCGACCCATCCGTCCCATATCGACCACAAAACCGATTTAAAGGCCTTGAAAACCTTAACCCATATCGTTTATTTGTTAAGTTCCTTTTGGCCGCATATGAACACTTGTTTGATCACATATATTGCTTGATTGATCATCCCATTTGCTTGCTTGATTTTTGATAAGTCACATATGATTTTCAGATGTCGAACATATGCAATCTCGACTATGCTGCCATGCGTCTCTCAGGAGACAATTACTTGCAGTGGGCGCTTGATACTAAGATCAACCTGAAGTCTAAGGGACTCGGGGATTGCATCCTTGATGACAATCAAGAGAATGAGAAAAACAAATACAAGGCAATCCTGATCATTCGCCATCATCTCACTGAAGGTCTTAAGGACCAATATCTTACCATTGAGGACCCTCTGGACCTATGGCGCGCACTAAAGTCCAGATATGATCATCAAAGGACGGTGCTGCTGCCTAAGGCCACATACGAGTGGAGAAACCTCAGGATCCAAGACTTTAAGTCTGTGGACGATTACAACTCAGCACTCTTTAAGATAGTCTCCAAATTGAGACTATGTGGTGAGACTGTATCAGAGAAGGATCTACTTGAAAAGACCTTCTCCACATTCCATTCGAGCAATGTGTTATTACAGCAGCAATACCGAGAAAAAGGTTTCACCACCTATGCCGATTTGATCTCTTGCTTGTTGCTAGCCGAGACAAACAACGAGTTGCTTATGAGGAATAGTGAGTTAAGGCCTCCCGGTTCTACTCCATTACCTGAAGCCAATAAGGCCAGTGGAGATAAGAAAGAAAGCAACCATGTCCAAGGCAATAAACCACATGGTCGAAACCGTGGTCGTAGAGGACATGGTCGTCGTGGGCAATCCTCGGGTAACCAACCTTCTGGTCATCACTCCTCGGGTAACCGATGGAATAGGTCTGGTCGACCCATGAGCAATCGTGGCTTCGACCAAGGACCCAGGAACGGTAATGGTCGAGGGCGAGGACGCGGTGGTATATCTAAACCACAACACTCGACCAGAACCGTCTGCCCTAGATGCGGCATGGATAACCACTGGGCCAAGACTTGCCGAACCCCTAAACACCTTTGTGACCTTACGAACAAAGCCAAAAGGGGAAGCACCCGGAAGCCCATATGGTCGAGGACGAACATGGTGATTTTAACCATGAAAAGGATGATCAAATGGATTTTGAAACATCAGATTGCTTGAAATAAAGATCTAGATCTCGACATCATCTCATATTGTTTGATTTACTCTATTGTTTTATGACTTCATTATTGTTTTGGATTCTTGTTTTGATGATTGTTTTGGTGTTTTGAATTTTTTTAATTCTATGCAAGCATATTTTATATCTCTGAGTCTAATTCATTTCTTGAATAGAATGGATACACTTGTGGTGGATAGTGGATCAAGCCACACGATACTTAGAGATAAGAGATATTTCATCAATCTCTTTAAACAAAACGCCAATATACACACTATTGCAGGCACGGCTAGCCTCATTGAAGGCCACGGCCAAGCTAATTTGGTGTTGCCTAAAGGCACCCTTCTAGAGATACCTAATGCCTTGTACTCACCCAGCTCTAAGAGATCCTTATTGAGCTTTAGAGATATAAGACTAAACGGTTTTCACATTGAAACCGTGGGTGAGGAAACAAAAGAGTTCCTATATATTACTCAGATCACCCAAGGCATTAAAAAGGTCCTAGAAATCATACCTGCAATCTCGACTGGTCTATATCTTTCAAAGACCAGCATAGCAGAGGTTAATACCTGCGAGATGACCACTTTATGGCATGACAGGCTCGGCCACCCTGGTTCAAACATGATGCGAAAAATAATCATAAACTCCAAAGGGCACACATTGAAACGAGTTATCCCAAATAATCTCACATGTGAAGCATGTTCACAAGGGAAACTCATAGTAAGGCCATCACCGACCAAGGTGAATAAGGAAATGATAAATTTTCTGGAAAGGATCCAAGGCGACATATGTGGACCAATACACCCACCTTGTGGGACTTTTAGATATTTTATGGTGCTTATTGATGCATCCACGAGATGGTCCCATGTCTGCCTACTATCCACACGCAATATGGCATTTGCCAGGCTACTTGCCCAGATCATAAGACTGAGAGCACACTTTCCAGACTTTCCTTTAAAGACTATACGTCTAGACAATGCTGGTGAATTTACATCCCAAGCTTTCAACGATTTTTGCATGTCCATGGGAGTTAGTGTGGAACATCCGGTGGCACATGTCCATACACAAAATGGACTAGCCGAATCATTTATCAAAAGAATACAGTTGATAGCTCGACCATTACTCATGAGATCTAGACTTCCTGTATCAGCTTGGGGCCATGCAGTCTTACATGCAGCTGAATTAATTCGCATCAGGCCATCTAGTGAACATAAATATTCACCATCCCAACTCATTACGGGTCACGAGCCAGATATATCCCATATTAAAACATTTGGTTGTGCCGTTCTTGTACCAATAGCTCCACCACAGAGAACCAAAATGGGACCTCAAAGGAGGATGGGAATTTATGTTGGATATGACTCTCCCTCAATTATAAAGTATCTAGAGCCTACTACTGGTGATCTATTCAAGGCCAGATACATGGACTGCCATTTTGATGAGTCCAAATATCCGACCTTGGGGGAAGAGAATAGCAAGCTGGTTAAAGAAACCAAAGAAATCGAATGGCATAGACCATTAGAATCTTGGCAAGATCCTCGGACCAAAGATTGTGACTTAGAAGTCCAAAAGATTGTCCATTTACAAATGCTAGCCAATCAATTGCCAGATTCATTTGCTGACCCAAATAGAGTGACAAGATCACATATTCAAGCTTGTAATGCACCAATAAGAGTATAAGTCCAAGAAGGACAAAACCAAGTTGCTACTGAGTCTAGACAACGTTTGAAATGTGGTAGACCAATTGGTTTCAAGGATAAAACTCCTAAAAAACAAAAGAATGGTGCTAGGAATAGAAAAGGATATGAAAATATGATTCTAGACACAGATATGGTCGAAAATAATCTGGGACGTACCACGGACGTACCAGGCCGAGAAACGGTCATTACAGGACGTACCGCGTGTGTACCAAACTGTACCGCGGACTTACCAGACAGTACACGTACCGCAGACGTACCAGACTGTACCGCGGGTGTACCTGATCATACACGTACCGTTGATGTACCAGGACGTACCCAGGACGTACCAGGGCATACCCAGGACGTACCAGGATGTACCACGGTCATACCTGACCGAACCTCGTACCGATCCGACCATGCTCGACCAGCGTACCGCGGTCGAAAAATGATTGGGACGCCAATTCTAAGGGTACTGATGATCTAAATAATCATGAGATCTCAATAAACTACATATTATCTGGAACTCAATGGAACCGAAAGAACATTGACGTCGATGATATATTTGTATACAAAGTAGCACTTGAGCTAATGGACGAGGATCATGAACCCACATCAATCTTAGAGTGCACCCAACGATCTGATTGGATCAAATGGAAAGACGCCATTAATGTGGAGTTAAACTCTCTAAAGAAGAGAAATGTATTCGGACCAATAGTGGTCACGCCTTATGATGTTAAACCAGTGGGGTACAAATGGGTCTTTGTAAGAAAGAGAAATGAAAAAGGAGAAGTTGTGAGATACAAAGCAAGGCTTGTAGCACAAGGATTCTCTCAAAGACCCGGAATAGACTATGAGGAAACTTATTCCCCTGTGGTGGATGCAACTACATTCAGATTCTTGATCAGTCTGGCTATAAAAGAAAACTTGGATCTGCGTCTGATGGATGTAGTGACTGCATACCTTTATGGACCACTGGATAATGAAATCTATATGAAAGTCCCAGAGGGCATTGAGCTCAACGACAAGAAAGGATCTCGAGATCAGCATTGCATTAAGCTGAATAAATCCTTATATGGATTAAAGCAATCAGGTCGAATGTGGTACAAGAGACTAAGCGAGTACTTAGTAAAAGAAGGCTATAAGAATGATCCGATCAGCCCTTGTATCTTCATAAAGAAATTCGATAACCATGGCTGCGTGATAATAGCAGTTTATGTGGACGACCTGAATATTATTGGAACCTCTGGGGAGATTGCCCAAACGGTTGAATACCTCAAAAGAGAATTTGAGATGAAAGACTTAGGAAAGACTAAGTTCTGTTTGGGATTACAACTTGAGTACATAAAAGATGGAATCCTTGTGCACCAAGAGGCATATACAGAAAAAGTACTCAAGAGGTTCAACATGGACGGATCGCACCCATTGACCAGTCCTATGGTCGTGAGATCCCTTAGTCCTGGAACCGATCCATTCCGACCTAAGATGGACGATGAAGAAGTCCTCGGTCCGGAAGTGCCTTACCTAAGTGCCATTGGGGCATTAATGTATTTGTCTAGCCACACTAGACCGGACATTTGTTTTGCTGTGAACTTATTATCTAGGTTCAGTTCTTGTCCGACCCAAAGGCATTGGAATGGTGTAAAACATGTCCTGCGATATTTGCAAGGAACAAAAGACCTTGGTTTGTTTTATACTAACCAGAACAAAGATTGTTTAGTTGGTTTTGCTGATGCAGGTTATATGTCCGACCCACATTGTGCTAGATCCCAAACCGGTTATGTCTTTACATATGGAGGTACAGCCATTTCTTGGCGTTCTATGAAGCAGACCATTGCTGCAACCTCATCAAACCATTCGGAGATCTTAGCAATACATGAGGCGAGTCGAGAGTTAGTATGGTTGAGATCGATGACCAACCATATCCGAGTGGACAGTGGTCTATCCGATGGTCCTGACCCGGCAACCGTCCTATACGAAGACAATGCAGCCTGCATCGCCCAACTCAAAGAAGGTTACATCAAGGGAGATCGGACCAAGCACATCTTGCCCAAGTTCTTCTTCACACACGAGTTACAGAAGACTGGAGAAGCAAAGGTGGTCCAAGTTCGTTCAAGCGACAACTCAGCAGATCTTTTCACCAAGTCACTGCCTACATCGACCTTGAGGAAGCTCACGCACCAGATTGGCATGCGACGGCTCAAAGACCTTCTATGATGTCCAAATCAGGGGGAGTCCATGTGTTGTACTCTTTTTCCTGTTCGTGGTTTCCATTTTTCCCACTGGGTTTTGGTTTTCCATGAAGAGGTTTTAATGAGGCAACATTAAGCATGGTACAAGCCCGTTATGGTTATGGCATCCAAGGGGGAGTGTTATGAAATCACTATGTGGATCACTCATAACCAAGCCCACTTATCTATGTACCGCGGACGGCCCATGGAGGTTCATGGTTTAACCCATCGCCGGCCCACATCCTAGGCGGTTTATGTATTATGTATCTTTTCCATTTTACTTATGCTTGTGTATTCCTATATAAACACATCCTTATGATATGAATAAAACATCCTTCCACAACAATTGCAACAATATAGAAGTTGTTTTAGAATATCAATGATTTCACTTTTATTTTTGCGTTTACAGTTTTAGATTGTGCGGTTGGAAATTAACGGTTTTGTACGTTAGTATTTTACAGAAAACCGAATTCAAATTTTGATTGTGATATTCTTCATGTTTAGAAAATGTGAAAAAATGTTTCATTTTATGTGGATTTGACCCAATTCGTTTTAATATTTATGCAAACACATTGATATTTTACGATTAAATCTGGAAATTATGTTTTTGTTAAAAGAAACCGAAATGTGGTTTTCAAGAGGTGTAACTGACGTGTTAGTAAGTCAGTCGAATTTAGATGGTTTACGAATATAGTTAAATGAAAAAAGTCCAATGCCATAAATTGTAATATTAAAAGTGAAATAAGGGTTAATTCCAAATTGTATTTCTGTTTTAATAATTTAGATTCTTTATAAATATAAATAGATATTAGATTGCTTAGGAAATTAAATATATACTATTGTAGGAGGTATATTATCATTCCTTCTGTTTCTTGGCTAACTGTGTGGAAATTCTCTTGCAATTTTTTTCCATAGACGGCAAGCTAATCTTTCCCCACTGAAAAGTTTTAATATATTTAGATAGATATAAAGTCATAAATCATATTTTTCATTACTATTGAACCTTGAATCTATAAGATTTACCAAAAGGACAAGAGCGCAAACTCAGCTATACGTAGACATTTCATCCAACTTCCTTTCCAATATAAGACGCAAGCCCTGAGCATATTATTCAAAGTATGAATAGTTCTCTCTAATTGGCCATATTTTTATGGGTGATAAGATGTACTCATATGGACATTTGTCTTAAGCGCCTTTTGATAGGCTCTCCAAAATGCAGACGTGAAATTTGCATCTCGATCAGATAAAACGCTGACAGGAACTCCATGAAACCTCACAATCTCACTGATGTAGGTCTGTGGCACTGATCAGCTCGATAAGTCTTCTTGATTTCTAGGAAATGAGCGGACTTGGTGAGTCTATCCACCACTACCCATATGAAATTCTTCCCACCCCAGGTGGTCGGCAACCCTGTCACAAAATCCATAGTCACCATGTCCCATTTCCACTCTGGCAATGACATGTTCTGCAATAACCCGCTAGGCACCTGATGCTCGGCGTTAACCATCTGACACTGCGATACAAATGAAGCAACATCCTTCTTCATACCTGGCTAATGGTAATGCCGCTTCAGATCCATGTACATCTTGGTATTTCCTGGATGGATAGAAAACTCGAATAGTATGATTTCTGTAAGATCTCCTTCCTTAAGAGCTTATCATCTAGCAGACAAACTCGGTTTCAGTACATGAACATCCCGTTTGTAGATGTACGATATCCAATATTCTCGATCTCGATCTCGATCTGCTTACACAAAACCTCATCATTATTCTGAGCTTTATATATTCTACACAATAAATATGCCTGCTCCACGGCCTTAAGGCCAACTGCCTCTCCCTCTACAATAACTGAACATAATCTGAGACTAGCGAGTGTCCCAACAAGCTCTTGAACCTCCATGGTTCCTGAAACATTGTTTTTGCTCCTACTAAGGGAATTTGCCACCTGACTGGCCTTACCCGTATGATAAGTAATATCCAAGTTGTATTCCGCTAACAACTCCATCCATCTACGGTGCCTGAAATTCAAGTTCGCCTGAGTAAAGATGTCCTTCAGACTCTTGCTCTCCATACAAATACGACCTCCAAATATTCAACGCACAATCAATTGCTGCTAACTCCAAGTCGTGCGTAGGATAACTAACCTCATGAGGTCTCAACTGACGCGATGCATATGCAATGAATCGACCCTCGTGCATCAATACACATCCCCACCATGTACCTGAAACATCAGTGTAAACCTCATATGCTATCCCTGGCCTCGAAAGTACCAAAACTAGTGTCTTTGTCAGTTGTCGCTTCAAATCAATGAAACTCCTCAAACAATTATATGTCCAATCAAACTTAACGTCCATGCCCGTTAATCGCATCATCGGCTTTGCAATACTAGCAAAGCCCTAGACGAACTTCTTGTATTATCCCGCCAAACCTAGAAAACTACGGATCTCTGTAGCACTCTAAGGTGTCGGCCACTCTGAAATTGCAGTATTCTTTTCTGGATTTATCGCAACTCCTGCTTCTGAAACCACATGACCCAAGAATCCAATCTTCCTATGCCAGAAGCTGCACTTACTTAGCTTACCAAACAGCTGATGCTCTCTAAGCTTCCCCCACTCAAATGCTCAGCATGCTCTTCTCTGCTTTGAGAGTAAACCAGGATATCATCAATAAAGACGATCACAAACTTATCCAAATGCTAGCGAAATACATCATTCATAAGTTTCATGAATGTTGCAGGTGCGTTTGTCAACCCAAATGGCATCACTACAAACTCATAATGTCCATAATGTGTACGGAATGCTGTCTTCCAAACATCTCCCTCAGATATAGCAATCTGGTGGTATCATGATGCCAAGTCAATCTTAGAAAACCATGAAGCTCCCTGCAACTGGTCCAACAACTCATTGATACGCGAAAGTGGGTATGTATTCTTGATGGTCACCTTGTTCAAACCTCTGTAGTCAATACAAAGCATGAAAATCTCATCTTTCCTCTTCACAAACAATACCGGTGCTCCCCATGGTGAAGTACTCGGCCTGATAAAGCCCTTATTAGATAGCTCTTCCAAGTGCTTTTTAAACTCATCCTTCTCTGCTGGTGCTAAGCTGTATGGGGCTCGCGAAACCGGTGCGACCCCTGGTTACAATTCAATCATAAGAACCTCTCCTCTGGCTGGTGGTGGCCCTTTTAAGGCCTCAAAACATACTTGAACTCAACAACCACCGGAATATCCTGCAGCTCATGTTGTCTTTCATCCTTAACCATCGAAATGGTGGCCAAAAATCCCTCTACTCCTCCCTCTACTAGCTCCTCAACACGAAACATGAAGACAATGGAAACTCACATGTGTGTCTGAATACCTTGTAATATGATCTCCTTTTCTGCTCTAGGAATAAGAACTGTTGCCCTTGGGCAATCTAGTATCACGTGATGTCGTAACAACCAATCAATCCAGCTCAATCTCTATCAAATCCCCGAGCAAATCGACCCCTCCAAGAATAATTGGTGCATCCCGATAAACTCCAGTGGCTCCCAATTTATCTGTGCCGGCTGTCTGAATCTGCTTAGTCTTCGGCTCAAAGACACCCCGAAAGGACCAAGACTTGACCAAACTCGGGCTCACAAAGCTGTGAGAAGCTCCCGTGTTGAATAGGGTGTGAGCTCATTCACCTCCAACCAAACCGATCCTACACGAAAGATTACTAACTACACCTGATAACCATGAAAGATTACTAACTACACCTGATAACCATGAAACCAAAATACTCAACACAACAAGCATGATAAAAATACATACCCGCTATCGGCTTGGCTTCCTAGGCATCTCATACCACAAACACACGTGGCGCGATGGCTAGACGTTTGGCTGGTGGTGGAAGTGCTGCATTGACCCTCCTCGGGCTATCTCTCAAGATATGACCTATCTGGTTACAGCCATAGCAGTTCCTAGTTGCCGCTACTGGTGCTTCTGTTGCTGGCGCTGCAATCTGGGTACGTGGTGGCTTCCAACCATTCCTAAAAACATGCCCAAAATGTCCACAATTATGGCACTGTCCCATGTCATCTTCTGTGGCTGAGAAGTACTCCCGAGTTAGGTTTACCCACCTTGAAGAACCTCTGCTTCTCAGCCATACATGTCTCCTGCACAACACCCTTCTCTACCAAATCCTCCAAGCTGGTGTAAGAGACCACACTGCTTCTTCCGCAAAGTTACACTAGCATCCCATCTAAGAACCTCCTGATCAGATCCTCCTCTTCGATACTGTTACCAGAAAACATGCGGAGTCGGGTAAACTCCAGCTCATACTCCTTGACAGTCCTAGTCCCCTGCCTCAAATGCTCGAAAGCATTCTTCTTTTGATGCAAAGCTTCCCTGGGAAAATACTTCTTCTTGAATGCAACGAGAAAATTATCATACGTCATATTGCGCCCATGAATCGATTTCACCCCATCTCACCATACTGATTCATCTCCATGGAAATATAATTCAGTGATGTTAAGGCAAAGCCGCGGTGGGGACTTGACAGTCTTCAGACAATGACTCAGCCTATGCTTCCAATTATGAGCAACTTAGGCTCCACATACCCCTAAAAGGCTCCAAATCTACGTACTTCATCTGTCCTATCATCTTGATGAGTGTCTCATCACACTCGGGAACTTGTACTGGGATGATAGGTGGCGGAAAATGAAAAACCCCTGGAACCCGTTGAACGGAAATTTGGTGATCCTGCTGAACCTGAGCTGGTGGGGCCTTCTGCACTTGAATCTGCGGACCATGTTGCACCTGAACCTGGGGACCATGTGGGATCTGCTGGCCCTTATGGTCTGCAGCCATCTGTCGACCAACCTCATGTGCTTCCACTTGGGGAGCCTCTTGAGCGGCATGTCTAGCTGCCTTTTGGGCAACCTGCTGAACTGCCTCCTAAGCGGCATGTTTAGCTGCATCATGTAACATCTACGTCAAAGCATCATGATCAATCGGTGGAGCCGGGCTGCTCTTGCTCTTCTCTAGCCTCTCTAGAAACTCTAGCTGTCTCAGTACAGTTGGTTCTTCTCTTTGGCGGCATCTGGAAGAGGAAAACAAGTAGATTAACTTCTGCCAAATACCAACAACTAGAGGAGTAATACCGAACGGAAAGGTGCTATCCATTTTTATTTTAAAAATCTCAAATTCCCAAAATATTTTGAAAATCGTTTAAGACAGATTTAAAACTGAGTCCCATCAAGTCGTCAACAACATAAATCAGAAAAACATCTCTGAATCCCCGCACTCGTCATATACTCCCTACTATATAACTCTCTCTCTCTCTCTCTCTCTCTCTCTCTATATATATATATATATATATATATATATATATATATATATATATAACAGTTCCCAACATCAATCATTTCACGCAACTATGGAATCCTTTATTGTTCTATTTACGGTTTAACAGTGAATAATAATAATAACACGCAAGACTCAATTCACACAGACAAAGCATAATTCGAAACTATACCTTCCATTATAGTAGTACTAAACTAGCTCGGGATTTAAATAGAGTAACCCTCACCTTAGCAACTTGGAAAAGTGATGTTTATGATCTCCAGCTGCTCAAATAGACTCCAAATTTGAAACCAGGGTGAAAACTCTAGTTACAACGCCTTTCAAACGGTTAAAAACAAGTTTCTGGTGGACTGGTCAAAGTCAATGGAAAAAAGTCAACCCGCATTGGTCAAAGTTAACCTGGTCAAACCTTATCCAAAGTGAAATTGATTTAAACCAACATATTATTCTTAACCAAAATTGATTTCAGTTGGACCATCCGGTTTACTTTAAACAAAATTAAATTAATTAACTAACCGGTTTATCCTAACCAAAATCTAATTAATTTTAATAGACCAGTTTAATCTAATCGATTTCGAATTAATTTAAACCAGTCAAACCAAACCGGTTGACCGAGTCATCGAATTGACAGACTCTCTAGAAGTCTGAGTGATCATTCTGAACTTGTCAATCCCTTTCATAGGAGCTGATATCCACACAGTCTACATGCATCTCGTGTATTGGATTCTTTATCTAAACAAGTTAAAAATCTCAAAATAGTATTTCATCACTATTTTGGGTTAAAGATGTGATGTTAAACGTGTGAGTAGTTATATAATGGTATATAGATGTGATTATCTATTTTGAAATGGTAACAACAAATGTGTAGCAAAACAAATTTTCTTATCAAAAGTTTCTGAGATGCTTTAGAATTATTAGGTACATATTTCAGTTCCTCGAAATCTTCTGTTTCTCGTTAAGATTTAAGCTACATCGAAGGACACCCAAGAACCAGAGATATAAAGTTCTTTCTTTTTGACGATGATAAAGCTCTTTATTGCAAAAGTATCTATGTGAACTTTCATGTAATCCCGGTCCAAACCAATTAAAAATTAGTTGATTAGTCAAACCACTTATATATTAATTATATCCTGTCAAAATTTCCAATATAAAAACTTATATTCTTACACTCTTTAAAGATTAAGAATCATCGTACAGTGATTCTAGTACTCTTCAAGATAATGGCTCTTTTTAGACAATAAGGTTGCATACCATTTTTTGGGTCGGGAACACAAACCATGTTAAAATTTTGGGACAGATTATAAGAGTATGCATCTATTATTAAATATTCTAGTAGTTAGATTTAGGTAGGCATGCGGATTAAGTTAGTTTGGTAATTTGGTTCGGTTAGTTCAATTTTCGGTTTGTTCGGTTCGACTTTGAGTTTCATATTTTCTTTCCCGCTAGTGGATTTTGTTTTAACCATTTGCATGCTCTTCAATGTTATATTTTGAGAAGTTCTACATTTGCTGGATATGACTTTGTTCTAATAATTAATCTACCTGATGGAAATCTTGGGAATAGTATGTATGTTTCTCTTTAGATTTGAATCGAGATGTTGGGGTTGAATAGAGGAATTAGATTAAAAAGTAATAATGGGGCCTCTTGGAGATGTCTTGATAATTTATGTTTCAAAATCTTCTAGAACATCTTTAGTTTTTTTAAGCCTATAAGTTTTAGATTATTCTTTATTTTGACAAACGTTTTAGATTATTATTTGTCTTCGAAGATATATAAATAAAAGGTTTCAAGGGATACATGTTTAAGATCAAGTTCAAAGAATCATGGAAATGATGGTCAAAAATCATGTAACTCACTGGCGAAAATTATTTTGAGAAATAATTATGTTGTTGGTGGCGACAGATTATCGAAAGGATGAAGTAACTTAATTAAATTCTGCCACGCGAGTTGAAATCTTTCACTATAATTTTTTTTTGTTGACACTTTCACTAAAATTTATGTGATATTAATATATTATTACAAAGATAATATATTGTATTAACATATTTAATAAAAGAATGAAAACTTATAATTACAATTTATTATTTGATTGAGCTTCTAGAAAAAAAAGAAAAAAAAGATGTATTGGAACACATGTTCTTCTTCTTAATTAGCTCAATCATCCAATCACAGCCATGGAATTATTTTGAATCGCCATCAGTCAGATGCAGTGTTCTCCACTTCCACGGTCTAGGCAACACACAAATCAGACCACTGGGTAACGTCACCGATCAACTGAACTTGCCACACTTTACCATCTACATTACCGTTTTCTAAGATTTTTTTCAGCAATGGCGAAACTTTTTGGTTTCCCACTGAACGTCGAACCAGAGGAAGAAGACGGTGGTGGGTTTGTTGATCTCGTAAGGAACTGGACGGTGAAGCTATGAGTTTTTCCACCAATTTTCCTCTGTTCAATCAGAGGGAAAGTAATTTGTATTTTTAGTGTTACAAGATCAAGTCGTAAAAGGAAGTGAGGGTTTTTAGTGGGCTTACAAGCTCAAATAGTAGATGTTTATAATTAATGTCTTGTATTGTCCATTTTAAGTTTTGAGATTTGTTTTAAAACGGAAGCCAATAGATGACACGTGCTATATTTTGCCCCTATCTACAAATGGCGTGGCACTCTAGATGAAGAGAGCATTCTCTTTTTTATATATAGATATATTAAGTTATTGGTGTTTTCATTATATTTTTATATTTATTCAATGTTCTAGTATAGAACATTCATATATATATATATATATATACAAAAACAGAATTCTTTGAGTGTTTAGGGTGTCCACCTCAACATAAAAAAATCAATCAATGAGGTTCTCAGTATTTGCCTGGAATCGGGATGCTCATCAGACTCGAGCTTCTTCTGAGGATAAAGGTGAGTTATTTTGACGATCTTATATGTTGTTTCTTTATACACATTTCTGTTTGTCGGTTGGAGACAAGCAAAGTTGGTGCGTTTTGGGAATCACTGCAAGGATTATGTACCACAGCACGGATGGTTTCTTTGATTGGTTCCAACATAATCCTCTCACTTTGGCTATATTCTTTTCGAAAAGTTTATGTTTTTTTGCTAATTATGTGTTTTGATATCCCATCAAACTATGACTTAAATTCTGCTCTTTTGTTTTCATCTGTTTCAAACAGTAGCTTTTGCTGGAGAGAGCGGATCATGGTCAACACATCTGTTATCAATAATCAACAACTCAGGTAATTTAAAAAAAAAAAAAAATCAGCTCATGTAATTATAGTGATTAAGAACGGTGTCATCATGGAGAAAGGAAAGCAAGAGACTTTGATTGATATAAAATATGGAGAATTATTTTATTATTGAATAACTCTTAAATAGAAAATTAAAACATCTGATATGAAACAACCAAATAAAAAGACTAAAAAAACTAAATCAACACACCTGTTACATGAAAATATCTCCAGATTACGTTTGGCAACCATGCATGTATCCTTCAAATAATTTTGGTAATTTTAAGTAGACTGACGAACATAAGATTGGTAGAGATTTAAGTAGCAAAAAAAATATATAAGTAGTATTTTGTATTTGACGGAGGACAAAAAAACGAAATTCACTTACTCTAAAACCATAACTAAGTATTATTTAAGCAGGAAAAAAACAAAGTATTAGCCAGTAGTAAGTTTAACATTTCTTTTAAGTTAAAAATAAATTTATCTTACTTACAAGTTACAACTATATATATGTAAAATATTTTAAATTTTTTGACAAAAATAAATAAATAAATATATTTGTAGTTTTATTTAATAATTTATATTTTTGTAAATTGGTTATAATATACACATATATATATTCAAATCAAAGTGTAAAACAAAAAAAACAGAATTTGAATAAAAGTTATAGGAAAGTAATC
>CAJHQP010008354.1:0-27454 GCA_905132765.1 Moricandia arvensis
ACCTCACCAGCGAACTTTAGCCTCGAACCTTTTGCATTGGCTTTAGCCACCTAGCAGGGTCTTAGTAGGGGTCTTAGCAGTCCTGAGCAGAGGTACTGTAGTAGATCTTTAGCAGGGTGCTTACCACCGTTGCGACTATTAACGGACTCTAGCTGTAAACAGATATCTTAGTGGACACTTATCAACATTTTCGCACTTTCCCCTACTCCCAATACTCTCAAACTGCTCTGCCACTGAAGCTTTGACTGGTGTCACTGAATGTGACATCTTCATATGTCAACTTCTGGTTGACCTCACCAAAGTTGTATCATATGAGATGAACCGCGAGTCATACTTGTCAAGACTTTTTGAAATTTGTGCCAAACTAGTGATATGGTCTTCAGAGCCGCAATTTTCCCATCTCATTTGCTACCTTCCTTCTCTACACCAGAAGCTTCACCTTCTGAGTTGTTCGCTTCCTTTGTTCTTATATTTTCTCAGCTCCTCTTTGCGGGAGGCATCAGCTCTGACGAAACTCTAGCTCTAGCCTTGCAGTTTTTTCTCCTTCTCATTCTTCTGCACTATCCCACCTTAACAAACGTACCCGTCATGTATGTCTCTATTAAATTTTCAAGTTGTGGCGTCATTTCTCTTCATCCTCTCCACTGAGGAAACAGTCTCTTCTATGTGTCCTCTCATAACCATCATTCCTTACACACGCACCTACAACAGTTAAACGATAGATCAGTCATCTAACATATAACCGCCATGCATATAACGATAAATTAATCCACATTAAACAAATACCAGCCATTCATATAATTAAATCAACTCAACCATGCAAATAATCATAACTCAGTCATCAATTAAGCACATAAGCATAACTCAGTCAGCAAACAAACTGAACTCAGCCTGAAATCTTACCTCACACCATGCGTCTCGTGATTTCCTCAGAGGTTGATAGTACTAAAACTTGAACGTGTACGCTTCCACTCCATCGCAAAAGCGGAACTCTCATTCTCATCGCCACTAGTCCCAACGCTCTCCAAAGCAAGAGATATATCTTTCATACGCCAAACCAGATACGCGTCTTCAGGCTGCTTTATGGTGTACGGCGCTCCTCTGCGCTTAATCCCTAACAGATCCAACAAGAACTTGAAATGCAGTCCGACCATGGATATAAGTGCATTCATGCTTCGATCATTGAAAACTCCTTTTGCACTTTCAAAGGGAATCCTAGAATATGATCCAGAGCATAACAGTCCATGGCTTGAAGAGGTACATCGCCTAACCATTTCTACGCTTTCAAAACTCCAGGATCGACATACGCTCTAATGATGCTCAGTTCATCTAACTTGGGTCCACTCCATGCGGACACTTTCAAGCTCATCCCAGAATGTTCTGTATTGGTCATGGTCAGGTCAAAACTTTCTGTTGCAGTGTGACCTATGTTTACCCGGTGATCTCACCAAATTCCAGTAAGCTAAACCTGATAGGTTGATCCACAACGAGACTCCAAATCTCATTCTTAAGGACTACCAACTGTCTACATAGTAGATTAGTGTACAATCCTACCAGACCACACACTGTTTTTATCACCTAGCTTAGCAATTATTCAATAGGACACTGCTTCAGATGCTCCAACACATCAACTCTTATTGTTTCTATAACGTGTGGGAATTCTCCCATATGGAAATTGTGATTAATGGCTTTATTTTCCAGATTAGAAGCCCTTCTTGGAGGTAATTCTCGTGCTTGATCTTAGAAGCATCCATCTGATCATAAAAGACATATATAACATAGCAACGATAAATCAGCCGTGTAACATACAATAAACCAGCCGATAAGAAAAGTAACTCAGCCACATGCATCTATAAATCACCCGCAATAGAACACCTAACTCAGCCACAATAGGACGCTATAAATCAGCCGCAATAGAAACCTAACCCAGCCACAACAGGAACGCTAATAAATCAGCCGCATATAAACCTAACCCATAACGACAAATTAAATCAGCCGCAATAGAAACTCTAACCCAGCTACAACTGTCTAAGTTACTCAGCCGAAACAGAGAAGTAACTCAGTCATAATATAAATCGAACCCAGCTACAATACAACTCTAAATCAGTCACAATATAAAC
This sequence comes from Moricandia arvensis, assembly GCA_905132765.1. Lineage (NCBI taxonomy): Eukaryota > Viridiplantae > Streptophyta > Magnoliopsida > Brassicales > Brassicaceae > Moricandia > Moricandia arvensis. The sequence continues at coordinate 2,121 of CAJHQP010008354.1, forward strand.
TAAACTCAGTCGCAAACTCGAACAGACGCCGTCGATACATACTAGACAAGACGAAGACGCTATGCTTTTCGGAGATTACGGAGAAGCTTGCGGAACGAGACGATTTCTGAGGAGACGGAATTTAGGGAATTCGACGGAGAGATTTCGAGGAAGTTAAGGTTAGAAAGTTTCTGGTTTTTTGTTTCAAACCGTTGAGTTTAACTCTTCATTTTTCCCCTCTATGGTGACATGAAAATTAATTCAATGACATGGATTTTTGATTTAAAATTAATAGCAGTTAAAAAATTAATTAAAAAGGGTTTGAATTGTAATTACTAGGGGTGTCAATTCTAGTAATAAAAGAGAAATGTATAGCATTCTGTAATATAGCAACAAATGATATAACATTCTAGTCATATTTCTCATTAATTTATTTAAGTGGAGCTTTGAGCATCCACATCAATGAACTCCCTCTTTGGGGTTCATTGAATCAATTTTATTATTAAAAATTTCTGTTTCTTTTTGATTTTCTTATTCTAAACCAATTCCGGGCCGCCACGTGGTGAACCTTAGAGAGAGGAGTTCACCCGAGGAGAACTTAGAGAGAGGGGTCATAGGTTTTGTGTTATTTTATTATTTATTTTCTTGATTTTCGTGTGAACTCCCCCCATAACCCTCAATGGGGGTGCTAGTGCATAAGAAGTTTGTTCATTTATGGAACTCTTGGGTTGGAAATGGAAAGGAGATCGAATGGCTATTATGATAGTACTATTTTGATTTTAGAAGGTCAGAGCTGTATTAAATGCAGAAATTTGACGTCCGTAAGTGAATAAGAGTGGGTTCTAGTTTTTTAACTGTTATTATTACTAGAGATTTTCCCGGGCGTAGCCCGGGTTTTTCTCCATCTATTTTAATTTAGTTTAAATTATTTTATACTTAGATTAATTACGCTATATATACTATATAGACTCAAATTATTATTTGTTAAACTAATAATTTACTAAATGTCCCAAACCTTTAATAACATAATAGGCATATGTAGTGCAGATTATATGAGTCACTGAAATTCTAATGCAAACAAAACAATCTATGGTAATGTTCTTTTACATTCGTGTATATACTTTTAGTTCATGTGTATATACTTTTAGTTCATGTTGTCAACTTTTTTCGTGTTCTTTGGTTAGAAAAAAATTTAGGGACGATAATTTAATGACATGTTTTTGCCTTTTGCTTATAATTATAGCTTTTGGTGTGGCATATTTATGTTGTTCATACTTAATTAAATTTTAAATTGATGTTAGTTTGTGTGGAATATTTACGTTATTTGGTAACTTGGTCTGGAATATTTATGTTAGTATGTTGTTCATTCTACTATATATTAATTGAGAAGTCACTTTATTGATTTCTGCTGATGCGTCGCTCATAGGAGAAGCTCTCTAATTAATTGTTATAATTTGATTGGTTGATAGTTTTTTATTGTTTTATTTATTTAATTAAATTTTTTAAAAGGAAACTAATCATAGAATTACCGTAATCTAATCTATGTTCCAAAAAACAATTAAAAATCTTAAATATAGATGAAATAACATAATTTATTTATAGAAATAAATTAAATATCATAGATTACATTATATAAGTTGATAATATACATATAAATACATATTTATTATATAAACAATATAAAACATTTTTAATATATTTATATAGTAGTGAATACAATAAATCATATATTTTAGAAAACTAATTAATCTAAGCCTATAATATTAATTAAAGTCATTCATTCGCTATATATATATATATTCCAAAATATTCAAATAAATGCGAAACAATCAAATATATAATTTAAAAAATTCTAATCATTTTCCAATAACAATGTGATATCATAGATGATTTATCACTTTTAGAAATGATTCAAATATTTTTATATTTTAACAATAAAATGATTATGGTAAATCATTTAAAATTATATCAATCAACAAAGTTTTTCTTTAATTAATCTATTAATATAAATATATTAATTAAATTATTATATGGTAAGTCATTTATTATATAGTAATTCATTTAAACTATTATATGGTAAGTCATTTAAATTATATAATCAAACACAGGCTTTTCCTAGAGTTAATACTTGTTTAATATAATTTATATATTTTTTATTATAATATAATTAGCATGCTTAATTTTAATAGAAAAAGAAAAGATATATAAATAAAACATGAGGGAAATAATAAAATATGTTTGTTGTGTTCTTGGTTCTTTTATATTTTAAGATTTATTTTTATTGTTTGTCGAGATATATGTATTTTTTGTGTTACTACAATATGAATTAATTAGTTTTATGTGTTTTTAAAACGTTACAATAAATTGAGAAATGAAGATCAATAAAAATTACAAATTCTACAATTGTTTAAAGTCAAAGATGAAAATATAATGTAAACTGAAAGTAAGAAATATTATTTAAAAATATTGAGATTGAATTTTTTGTGGTATAATAAACTTTTAAATGTACAATAATAAAAAAAATTAACAAATTTTATACAAATAAGAACATTTATTTGATTTAACATTCGATCTCATATTAATATTAAGTAGATATGCCTAAAATAATGACACTGTGTTATTTAAAAAGTTAAATATCATATTTTTCTTTTATATATAAGCAGTTAATCAGATTTAATTAAATATGTATGTTTTAAATTAATTTAAAATAAATGTAAATAATACTTTTAAAATATATCTAAACTAATGCTTAGTTTTAATAAAACATTATCCAATGAATTTAATGTTTGATAAAATAATGTGATGATTGAAGATAATTAAGGAATAATTTATTTTATTAACCCATTTGAGTTTTAAGTTAAACACTAAATAAAAGATGAGTGAGAATGTATGATTGGGAAAATCCCTCAAATAGAAATTTTTAAGTTTTTGTCACAAAAATAGACCTAAGTGAAAATGACCAAATTAAACATTTTATTTTGAAAATTTAATATAATTTTATTTTATCTTTAATTTTAAATCCACCTCCAAAACCCACCCCATAGCTCAAAAACCTAGCATAGATTTGTTAATCAAAGGGGTATAAATGTAATTTTACACCTTTAATTAATCTATTTTGGTCATTTTCTATTTAAAAACTATTTTGATGACAAAACTTTTTTAGCTTTATTTTAGGGTATTTCTCATTATAATTTGAGATTTTGAAAAATTATGACAGAAATTGCTTAAACTACCATTTCCTAATACATGTTTTTCATGTTTACTTTAACCAAATTTATCCTTAATTTTAAGTATGATAATTATACTATAATTAATTGAAAAGTCAATTAAGTATTCTTTTAATGTTTTGTTAATAGATTATTTTTTTTTAAAATAATTATAATTTGATTGGTTGTTATCTTTTATTAGTTAACTTCTAAAAATAAAAGGTAAATCTAGAATTACTTAATAAAATTACCAAATAACACAATTAATATTACAAATAAGGATTTATGTTAACTAAATGTAGAATTAGAAAAAAGAATACATATGTTATCAATTTCTTTATTTATCAATCATTTAATATAATTAAATAAAATAAATTAATTTTTTATAGAAATAAATTTAATGGTTTTGTATTCTTATATATTAAGAATTAGCTTTGTAGGTAAAAAACTATTAGAACTTTTTAAGGTTTTTAAAGCCACACAAAACATTTACAAAAGATCTTCATGATAAATCACTGAATTATATTGGTCCTATTGGAGCTATACCAAAAACACTATTTTTTTCTTTTGAAAGCTAGACTATTTCCGGTTTTTTCACGTATTAAAATAAAATATAAAGTAATTCTACAACCAATTATGTAAATTAATTATAATATTGCTTTTCTATAAGAGAAAGATTTGTAATAACTAAACTTTATGTTGCTGAACTATTTTAAATCTCACTAATCTTCTAAAAATATATACTGAAATTTATGTTTATCTAAGTATTTGAAACTAAAAATTAAAATTTTAAAATTTCTAATTATTATTCAAAAATCATAATAGTGTAAACATAATATATTATTTTGATATAATATAACTACCCGCAAAATTGTGGGCAAAAACTTAGTATTTAATTATTTAATTATGATGAAATTAACACCAACAAAAATTACGATGAAACTAAACTATTTTGATGGCTTGGTCAGCTTATAGAAACTAATAATTGTGTTTATGCTCATTTTGATATGTAAGCCTTTCTACAGTTAGCAATTTAACTCAGTTTTAAATTTAGTTCCAAGTTCTATTTTTACTAAACTGTTAAATTGATGTTAGTTTGTCATATGTGCGACTTGCTTAATTTTTTTTTAAAGATGCGAAAATACGTGAAACACAAATATTATTCCAACTGGCATAACTATCTGAAACTAACACTAATCCATACTTTCCATTGTTAATATCTTAATCTCTTTTTTTTGGCTCAACCTTCATACCTTTTATTGTGCAACACCAACTGTTGTATCACTAAAATCTATTGATCATTCCACATTGTAAATCTTGTTATCCACATCAGGAGATGTAAAAACTACTAAAAAGGGATAACGCGTTGGTAACATGTTCATATTCAAAGATTTTTTTGCTCTTGATTCACAAAATACAGATACAAATTTATATGATCAGGTCATCAGAGAAACAATATTTACATAGGATCAAAGATGTTCCAAATCAGGAAATAAGTAACTTGGTCGTGGCTTTTGCTTTTGCTTCCTCAAACAAGTGCAAACTTCTACATTGGTTAACACACGATGAAGAAACTGTTGCTGAAGGTCGTTGGGAGAGTCGTGATCCCAAAGCCTTGGTGGATGGCCTTCCTCTTGGACCAAATGCTGTGAAAGTATATGTAGATGCGGTGACGGTACCTCAGACTTTTCTTTGGAGGCCAACGGAAAACACTCAAACCTTGTTATTGTTTGAAGACGTATGTAGCATGGCCTGTCAGCAGAGTTATATTCAACAATTTAGACACTGAGTCACAGCTACATCATCTCCTCGTAGGCACTCACAACTACACACTCCACCGGCTCCTGCTAAGATTTCTAAACCAGTGGCACAAACTCCTTCAAGCTCTCAGAAGGTAAGTATTAGTGTAGGTTGTGTTGATATAACTAATAAAGTTGGTAATGCGTTTCCTATGTCTTACACTAATGGACATCGTTCTCATACATAGATTGTGAAGAAGGTCAGAAGTGCAAACTGCTGGACATTACCGGTCAGAAAGTTGTTGTTGCAGAAGGACGCTGGTCTTCGAACAACCCAGAACAGTTAGTGCATTTTGTTTCGTTGGGAAAAAATGCAGTTCGTGTGTGGGTTGATGTAGTCAAGGTGGATGATGCCATGGTTTGGAGGCCTACATCTGCAATCGAGTGTATGGAGGATGCTATTGGTACCACTATAGCATGGCCAGAAGACAAAGTTGTCATCGTGTGAGGAGGAATAAGACCAGTATGGTATTCTACTTTCATGTTTTAGAATTATGAACTTATAAACTTATGGTACTTAGTGCAAATGACACTTGTGTTCTTACTTTTGAACTTAATTATGACATGGTATTCTATTATGGAGAATTTAAATTTCAGACTTGGTTGATTTCTTTATGAGCATTTGGTGTATTTATACTGAACCAGTTATTGTATTTCGAAAAGCTATTTTATTGCACGAAACATCATATAAAATAAGTCATGATAGAGTGACTTGATATCACAAAATAGAAGCTATAAATCAAATATACATAACTCAATACCACTGCTGCGACACATCATCAAATAGCACCAATGTAAAGCTACTACAATGTAATTGATGGCTACAGAATATAGCTATTTTACAAAAATATATAGCAAAATAAAAAAGTTATTAAATCATTTACAACAACACAAATTAATAGCTATTAATAGGTTTAATACAGCAGAATATTAAGAGCTGTTATATAATTTTCTACAGCACAAATAGTGTGTAATAAATAACCTTTACACAGCAAGAGCGTAACGCTATTATAGGCTACTCTACGATAGCGTCCTCCCAAAACGCTATCGTATATAGGTACTCTATTATAGCGGCTGATTCCATAGCATTTATGAAACCGCTATGTATACTATATAATAGCGTTATCTGTATGCTATAAAAAGCCATATTTGTTGTAGTGTTACTATGTTCTCATTGCTAACTTAGAAGCCATAACATTCAAGCCAACATAAATGTCAGATTATTTTTTGCAGATTTCCACTAATTCTGAAGAATCAAATAAAAAACTAAGAAAGGTTACTAGCACCAGCTGCTGATTCAGGCTCCTTGATCTCGAAAACAACACAATTGGATCCAGGATGCTTTAGATATGTCTGCAGCATGCTGTAAGAGACATCTCACAACCTAAGAAAAACACCGTTTAGCATGCATAACAGAGTACTTCAATTTGTGATTACGTAAGGATCATTTTTCACTTTGGTTGGATCAAGTCCAGTGTTAAAGAACTTACCATACTGAAACCAAGTCATGTTTCACCTCTTCAAAGGTGAAGGTGCTAGTACTATAACCGGTGTTATTACACTTTCAAAGCTGCTTAAATAAGGAAAAGCCTTGTAACACTGATAATTGAATCGCAAACAAAAAAGTAAAATTTCAGTGAGAAAGTTACCTCTGAAACTGTGGGATAAGCTGTGAGAGTTGGATCCTGTTTTGTAAATTTTCTTGACAAACTGAACTCAGAAGCAATAGAAAACATGACATGACTACTCAACTCAGCATTACAGAACGTGACCGTTCAATTTCATAGAGAGCTCTTGATCCATTATACCCTTGACCAGATCAAAAACTGGTTTCTCTGATTCTTGATTCAAGTGAAGAATCGAGGAAGCACCATACGGTAGTAGATGAGAACATGATTTCACAGCTCTTAGCTCCACCAGTTCATATAGCATAGGTATATTGAATTTTCTTTCTATGAATTAAATGGAAAAAAAATCGTTGACGTGAACGACTGTCTGGAAAGAGGAAGTAATGGCTGCAAGGAAAGAGGTGGGATGCGAAGGGAGTTTTATAGCTTGTGTGCGGGTGGGATATGGTGCAATGAGAGCCATGAGTGAGTTATATATGGTGAAGCTGGGGAAATTGAACAATGTATTGCCATTCTGTGTTATAGTATTGAATAGGCTTTAATGACTTAATGAAGAGGACTTATGCCGGAGCTTTAACGCCAACGTTAAGTCTTCGTGGTGATGAAGACGAAGAGGAAGAGTTAAGCCTCGGCAGAAGAATGCGATTAGGTTTCATGGGCTCTACGTGGGCTTCAAAGAAATATTCATATGATTTCGATCCGTTTAATATAAATTTTTGTTTGGTAATGTGGCAGTATGAAGCATTCCTATTGGATGATTTTTTGAGCTGATGTGGACAGCCTCCTATCAAGTATATTGTACTTTTAGTATTAGAAGATTCATTATATCTTATGTTTTCGTATGTTTTATCTCAAAGTTTAAGATATATAAATCAAACATAACTTTTACAATAATTATTATTTTCTTTATGTTTTAACATTCATTTTTTATACTTATTATATTTTTATAGTTATATAAAAAATTCATGGATATAAACTATAGATATGTAAGAAAAGTACATAAACAGAAGATATGAACATGGAAAAACTCTTACATACAAGTTATAATGGATAGTATATCATGAAGTTGTTCTTTTGTGGACAAGTTGTAATACATGATATATTGTTAAAGTATATTAAGTTCAAGACCTTTATTTCATGTTAAACGAATACACAATCGATGTTGTTTTTACAATTTTTTCTTAGTTCACATATTCTCACCTATTTCTAATTTGAACCAAAAAGAGTTTTATAGACAAAGTTCTCAATCACATAAGATGTTTTGGATGAGAAATGGTGGACAAATATTGCAACCTTTCAAAGTGTCGTACACAAAGTTTCTGAACAAAATTTTGTGGATGAAGTTCGTGTCAAATCATTAAAAGTTTCCTTTCAATCGATAGGGCATTTATATGGTTGTTCGTATATCATGAATGTATGAATGAATTATTATGTAATAAGGAGAACTATTAAATGAAAAACATGGTATAATAAGATTTCATGGACAAATTTCCATGGATGAATCATACAAATATTCAAAATTTATAGACAATAATTTGTGGATAGATTGCATTTTCATACACATTTACATTAACATGGTTGGAATCTACAATCTAAAAGTTTAGAGAGAAATTAAAGAGAATCGTCACGTTTTAAGATTTTGGGGGTCAATTGAGAATATTAACCAAAGAATTTAAGGACCAAATGCCGCAAAAGAAGGAATGTGTGGATTCCACAAAATATAGTTCCAAGGTTAATCGAGAAGCAATATGCACACTAGGAAAGTTTTTGGGGCAAATTTGATATCAGTCAAATTTGATATCAGTCAAAATTTGATCATCAATCTCTGGTTCGACTCAATCAGAGAGGAATCTGGTGTAAGGGAATCCACCATTGGAGGAGCTGACTACAACAGCGTCAATGGAGATGACCTAGCAACGGAGGAGTTATGGCTGTGAGGAAGCGAGTCATGACAGTTGAGCAGGTTGAAGACGACAATGGCGAACTGCAGAGGCGGGCCATGGCGCGAAAATGAATGGAGGTCGTTGGATAAGACCAAGAGAAAGTCATTGAGGTCGTTGGATTAAGACCAAGAGAAAGTCATGAGGTCGTTGGCTGAGACCAATAGAAGGCCACGACAGTAAACGAAGGTCCGTTGGCTGATACCTTTAAGAGCTTGTTCTTCTCCATAGTCTACGGGAAGGAAGAAACCCACATAATCCCATTTCCACTGTTAATCCCACCGTCACCGCAACGTCGCTGCCACTAAACACTATTGACTTCCGATTCCAAGTCGCCAAAGGCCTCATCTTCGATCGCTGTACACCGATCTTCTGGAGACTTCCCCATTTCTAGTAATCAACTTCTCAATGATTTGGTTGTTGAAGGCTCAAGTAAACATCCTTGATATTGGAACATGTTGCACCAAATATAAAACCAAACAAAGAGATTGCAGAAGTGAATGTTAAATTTGAGGAACCAGTAATCAACTTCTCAATGATTTGGTTGTTGAACATCAAATCTTAGAGCATAAGATTAACAAGATGTGGGAGATTTCAATCAAGAAAAAGAGAAGAACCAATTCCTAGAAAGACAACTCAATGACCACTACAAGAATCCCATGACGATTAATAAAGATCTGAAACTCTAGATTGTGGGAACCAAAATTCACATCGTCGATTTCCATAATCAGATGAAAGTCAAGAAACCCTAACTTTCCTTGAAGTCATGATTTATGCTAAGCTAAACGTCAAGTGATCAAAATACGCAAACACACAAGATAAAAATAATCAAAGTAAGGAAAAAGCAATGGAGATCTTATTCCAAATCTGAATATGAGCGTTTAAAATTTATGTAAATGCTAAGTTTGCTAAAAGTTTTGTGTCCATGCGTCTCTCGCCTTGCTCTATATATGCGTCCAAGGTCGGTCGTCTTTCTTTTTCTGCACCTGATTCGAGTTTATCCTCTTCGTGGAAGTCTTCCTTATCTTCTTGGTCTTTCATGATTATCTTGGAAACTTGACATTTATCTTATTTTCCATTTATCATTGTAATTTAGGCTCATTCTCGTCCAAAATCGAAAGTACGCATTACCGCGTTTTAGAGTTTTTAACCCGTCTTTTGAATTAAAGTTTTTAATATTTTCTTTTGGATAAATTCGGTTACCATACGATGATGGTTTGGTGAAATTGTAAAATCGATCGTATAGTTTAAGATAACACTGGCGTTGAGTTAGCCGTTAATGTTTTATACGATTGTTTTCAAGTTTTACGGGAAAAAGTCTTTGCAGTTTGATCACAAACTTCAATGGAAACTCTAATTGAGACAAAATAAAGATCAGTTTGATCAATGTGGGAAGCGAAGGAGAGATCAAAAAGAGGAGATGGTCTTTCACCCGTGGCCTGAGATACGGAGCGTGTCTCGTCACCCATAGTTGGTGAGGCTTGGAGATGGTCTCGTCGCCCGTGGGCGGCCAGATGTGATACGTGTCTTGTTCCCCACAGGCGACGAGACTTGGTGACTTTCTAGTTGCCCACGGGTGACGTGAATTGGTGACAGTCTCATCGGCCATGGGCAACGACATGTGGAACGTGTCTCGTCGCCCACGGGCAACAGACTTGGTGACGGTCTTTTCTCCCATGGGTGATGAGGCGTGATGCGTGTCTTGTAACCAACGGGCAACAAGACTTGGAGGTGATGCCGTTGTCTTATGAGATGTCTGGACATGTTGGTTTTCTCATTTTACCGTCTTTTCTCTAGAGTTTGTTTTACAATACATCGAGCTAGAGTTTGTTACTTTGATTCTTCGAATCTCAATCGCTTGCTTCTTCGATTCAAAGAGAGGGAATGTTCCACAATGGTTTCTAGTCATTGATTATGTCGTGACCGATTTTGACCCCAACAGTTAAGCCCCCAGATTGCCGACAATCGTTGTGATGTTCTTGCAAGGTGTTAGCATGTTAGTTAAGTAGGAGGAATTAATGGCTGAAAGTCTGAGGTTGAACAATAGATTTCTTCTTTGTAAGTATGTGGAATGAGTTTCAAATTCTTTACTAGCTCACTTCCACAAGAACCTTTCTTGAGTTAAAAAATCTTTTTCTCTCTTCATCTTCCTTTGTTGTTTTCATTATGTCTTTTAGTAAGAGAGTATCTGAGGATGTCTTGCCCATACTCTTTCGCTCCTGAGATCTTACGTGTTCAATATGATGAAGTCGTTCCAAAAATCGAGTTCATACCGCATTTTCATTGACCGTAAAGAGGTCTCTGCATATTGGCGTGCCTCTTGCGTGTGGAATCACACCCATCTGAGTCATGGTACCATTGATACGTTTCTCTAGAGGTCCGTTGATTGTCAAGTCAAAGCGCATACCCCTTTCTTGCCACAATCCAAAGTTTCTGCATGTTTCAGAGGAGTTGAATTCTAGATACCAAGATATGGGGAAAGCGTCGATGCTCCCCCTTCGGTTTAATTTACGTGCTACGAAACCCATCTTTACTTTTCATTTGTGTTTCCTATCCCAGAGATCATAATCTGGTTCTTGGATCATTTTAAGTTGTCGATAAGTCAAACTTCCCGCACCGGCCTGCAGCATCTCATTCGGATCCTTGTCTTGAGTTTTGAGCGAGGATGACTCTCAGTTCAGACTATCTTGAGGCTTTTCTGTTTCCGAAATACACAAAATTGCTGCTCATTATTGCCTTGAGCCTAGAATCACATAGCGGTGATCAAGGGTTTACTCCAACTTTCACGGCTGGCAGAAACGTTATTTCTTTGTCCATATAGATAGCGCCTTTGTTGCGGAAGAATTTATTCCCATTTTTAGGCATAGATGGAGTCTCAAGGCTATGATGGTCGGATACTTAGGTTATTCTTTTTTTTTTGCCAATGTCTAATCACGTTGCTTATTTCTTTTCTACTGGGGCTAGTTTCTCTGAAACGAGTTCGTCCGGCGGTTGCGTATCATCAATCTCAATCTCGACCTCGTACGTTAAAGGAAGAAAACTCAGGCCCGATCGTCGATGAATTTTTTCATATGACGTTCCTGTTGTGAGGGAGAGGGAAATATCTCCTAAGAACAAGCAAGTTGCCTTTCATGAAGGCGATGTAGCCGATGATGGGGTGGAGTTACCGGCTGATGATTGGTTCCAAAATATTTTTCGCGGGGATGGAAGTTGTACCAGTCAACCCCGTTTCCATCATTTGGAGCTGGGAACGTTCTTTGACACCTTTCGTGCCTCACTCAGTGTTCCGTCAGACCATCCGCGGCTGATTAAGAGTCTTCTGGATCATAGAAGTTTGTGAAAGCGTCGTGATTATGCATGGGGTTAGTTTTCGTACTTGGTTAAGTTGTTTTTCAAGTTCGCCCCTAATTCTAAAAGGAATTCTTCGCAAGGCCTTCACATGATGGATGAGGGCCCTTAGGAAGAGTTGTTTGGCGGCAATGGACGGCTCCAGTTCAGGGCCGAGATGGCTTAGTAAGAGAATGCTCGCGTAAGGCGAGACGCTGAGGCGCTCTCTCTTCGCGAGAGTGATCTAGCATCAAGGCAATCTTCCATACTCCGCCGAGCGCATAGAAATAGAAGGCGTGAGGTAGCCTCGATCCTCAAAATCGCTCATCCCAGTCTGCGGCAGACTTCGGAAAGTTAAGGCATGCGCATAAGTCTTCTGGCGAACTTCCATGGACTTATTGGGGCTTTGGGTGCTTTGTGGCGTACGCAGGCCACCGACTACTCCTACGGTACCGAGATGAAAATATTTCAAGGCACAAGGATAATTTTGCAAATGTGGATTCGAGGATCCCCCAAATCGAAGGAATGATTTGGGAAAATTGGCCATGATTCTTGTCTCTCCCGAGTCGGAGGAAGTCTGAACTATTTCTCCGTGTGAGGATGACGAGGTAGATCAGGATCCGTCTCCGCTTGGCACTAGTGATTACTCGATATCGGGTAACTTTGGTCTTAGAACCGTGAAGGTTATCGTGTTTGAAGGGAGTGTGTTACCCATTTATGTCATGTTTATAAGTATGTATCTTATTCGCCCCTTTGAGGGCTTTTAAATATATTTTCGTTTTGTAGTGTTTATTTTTACAAAAAACGTCTACGAGAATTAGAGAGTGTGAGTGTGTTCCTCATTTCCTTTGTTCTAGTGGATCGTGATACTTGTGTTGTGTTGAGATGAGGGTTTTCAAGATTTAGGATTTTAGAGAAGTTTAAAACGTCCAAGTATCAACGAAGTGGCAAGTTTTTGTATCTCGTATCAGTGATTCTATGCCTTTGAGAGTTAATAGTTGAGTTAGGGTAAGACCTAGGTTTACTTTCGTGCCTGGAGTATGCGGGGTTATCCCGGATTACTTGACTCATTTACAATTACAACCTGACTCCGTCTCAATATGAAATTTGCGATGAGTATCTCTCCAGGCAGTTTTAAAGTCTTGGAAGTATTGACCAAAATTTTGGATTATAGCGCGCTTATCCTTTTGTCGCATATTTGAGACCAGTTCCTATGAGAGGAGCAGGTCGGCTAAATATTCATTTTGAGAAAGGTTGATTTTTCCGTTGGGGCCAGTCGACGAACGTGATGTAAGAGCAAGTACTTGTCTTTTCTAACTTGTGTTAGTTGTTAGTTTATAGTCGCACGATGACTGTTTTAGTAGCTTGTTCGAGTTTTGAAATGTATTATCAAAAGTTGTAACGTCTCGCTTTTTTCCGAACATTTGGTAAAGTAATTTTACGTTGTTAGGATATGTTGGGAGAATTTTGTGTTTTGGTCAAAGGTTTTGTTTGATCTTGCAACTGGGTGTAGCTTTCTTGAAAGCGTTTAAAAGTTTTGTTAACCGTTTGGTTATTGGATTTATTTTCCGTATGATTTTAGTTTCCGAGTTATACGATATTTGTTTGTTCTTACTTAGACAGTTTCGGATGAATCGTGGATTGTCGGTCTTGTCGTAAAGTAAGGTTACGTATTACTGTGATAAAAAAAGATTTTCGAGTCATTTAGAAGTCATATTGTGTTGTCTTATTATCAAAAATGTTTTTAAAAATATCGAGTACAAGGGCGGATGTTTTAAAATGTCGGAGTATACGTATACGTACCCACTCCCCCCTCTTTTTAAAGAGGGGGGCAGTTGAACTCGTTGTGCGACAATTTGCCTACGTACGTCTTCTGAGGCTCAAGCTATCTCATAGCTCAGTTTGTTTCCGTGAGTGTTTTACTCGTTCGGCTAGGTTGCATCGATTGTCTTAGTCGTGGCGATTGTCTCTGGGTTTGATGACTTCTTCTGGGTTTGTCTCCTTCGGTTGGGCTAGATCATTGGGCTCGGAAGCTTGTTTGCTTTCTTTGTCCGAAGCCATTGTTTGACGTGAACGATTCTGGATCGTCGTTTTCAGAAGTGTTTTCCGTCGGGAGCTGAGTTATCTTCGTACACTTGGGTTTTGCCATGGATTTCGTCGTAATTTACCTGAACTTGGTTCTGTTGCGAAGAAAATCACGACTGTTTTTGGTATCCCCAGATTGCTATAGTTTCGTTTTGAGTTGCGAACTTGATGCCTAGGTGATAGGGTCGATGGGTCTGCCTTCATAGAGTTTATCCAGGGCGTTCCCATGATCACGTTGAGATGGCCGGATAATCGAAGACTGCGAAGTTGATAATTGTCGTGATTTATTTGGCCATGCCCAGGAGTTTAATTGATCTGAGAGTCATTGACATTGTGCCGGAGAAGCAGTCAGTGGTATATGCATTGTATAACTTCAGACAGTTGACGTTCATACTTTTGTGGGTGTCGCGGAAGATAACATCAATGGTGCTTCCCGTGTCTACGTTGACCCTTGCGACTTTGAGATCCTTTATAGCAAGGTCGATCACAAGTGTATCAGTGTGAGGTTTATCGATTCCAACAGTCTCATGTTCCTCAAAAGTGATCGTGTCATTTGGAACATCAATGGGCGGAGAATAGTTAGTGCTTTATTCGGCCTTCTGTTGATAAGCTTTTATTTGCGAGACAGTGTCGTGGCAGTATTGTGATCCTCAAATGATCATGTTTACTCTGTGAAGATTATTGTTGTTACCTCTATCATCAGGTCATCTTCCGCATTTCCCATTCTCGCACGAACGGTTCCATTGAGGAGTGTTTCCAGCCGGAAGATTTTGGTCATTTTTCGGTCGGCGGTCCGTCTCGCGGATGAGATCTTTTACGCTGGTCCCCTCCAAAATTTCCCCTGCAAGTAGTTTTGTTGTTAGCCTCGCCGCCAAGAACTTTGAATTTTGTAGTGGAGTGGCCTCTGGTCTGGTGAAACTCGTAGAAGGTATTTTTGTCGTATGACGTGTTTTGGATCCATGTGTTTTCCGACATTCTTTCTTCTTCCGGTGTGAATTTGATGGCATAGTTGTGCACACCTTCAACGTCTCCCCCCTCGTGGTGGACGTTCTTGTCATTATGAGAGGTTTTCTTTTTCGATTTTTGCTCCTATGCAAGGTCCTCCGAAGACGCTTTTGTTGGTTTGTTTTTCTGCAACAGAACTTTCATCTCCTCTTCGATAATGATGTAGTTAGTGGCTCTGTGGAGAGTGTCTTCGATCGTGCGTGGTTTTTCGAGAGAAATCTACTTCCTGAACTTTGACTTGTACCAGAGCGTCTTCCTGAGCACGTCTATAGCCACCTTATCGCTGATCGCACTAACCCTCGACATGATGATTTTGAATATGTTCATGAAGTCACAGAGAGGGTCGTCTTCCTTTTTGGATAGACTCCAAATTTCAACGTCGGAGGTCTCCCTATCCATGAACATGGAATATTTCTAGAGAAAATTTGAAGCGAGTTGGCGGAAAATTCTGATGAAATTTTGCTTTAGGCGAGAAAACCATTTGAGTGCCATTGCATGGATATTTTCAACGAAGACCCGACAGTAGCCAGCATCTCTTTCGTTCTCCCTGAGTTTAGTCCTAACCATTTCGATCTGGAAGGTCTACAGATGCACTTTAGGGTCGGTTGTGCCGTTGTACATAGGGATCTTGATTTTTCCAGGGTTTTGAGATTTTCGTCTCAATGATACGAGCAATGAAGGGAGTTTTATGAGCTTCTTCGAGAAGTCTGTCGATCTCAGGCGCAGTGTTGGTAGTGTGGTGAATTTGAGATTTCACTGCTTTTACTTCCACGGCCTTTTTGGGATATATTCACAGAGATCATATATCGTCAAGATCATCACCAGCAATTTTCCGAGTTTGTCGGCGTCTTCTTTGAGTGTCTCGAGTCTGCTCTTCGGCTAGTTTTTCATGTTCTACCCAGAAGATGTTTTCTTCCTCTTCTATCATCGGTTTATCGAACGAAGAGTTTTCCGAGTCATGCGGCTTCTCAGTTCTCGGATGTACTGAATGATTCGATTCGTTGCTAGGATCTAAGTTGACTTGATCGACTTTGTTTTCTTCCTCCTCTAGATCACTAGGCAAAGGATTCTCAGTGTTCTTCCGTGATGTGATCATGGATACGCAGCTTGAACCTCAACATGAAGATGAGCTTGTAGCTGAGGATGCAACATTGAGGAATACTTTGAAACAAGAAGAATACACTGGTCTTGGTCTAAGCTTGATCATCCAAGACACCTTAACTATCATTCAAGCTACTCCACTCTCAAGCTCATCAACAATTAGGAAAATAGCTTTTGTGTGCTATTTTTCCCTGTCTTTGGTTTTTTCCCACTGGGTTTTCTAAAGATTGGTTTTTAACGAGGCCATAAGTTACTTCTCCTATCACCTAGTTGTTGATCTCGGTCCAAACATGAAATAATATCTTATGTTATATTTTATCCTATGTTCTTATGTTTTATTTCCACAAAACTGTAGTCTTTGTTGTATTTTTGAGAGAAGCCATTGTTTTTACTCCTTTCTTATGTTTTCGAGATGTTGTGCATGTACAACCTTCTCTCTTATATATTTTGTACGAAATTGAGTAATAAACCATCGTCTTTTCAGTCAAAAATTGTGTTCTTATTTGTGAATTCTCTCCGAGAAATTCTCTTGTTGGTGTGTAATATCCAACAGCCCAAGGGTTTCTAGATTGGTCAGTCATATCCGATTCAGTCATCTAGGAGTATCAAGAGTCTCTTCATCCCTCTGTGTCACCATTCGATCCACATGCCTTGAGAAACTTGGGTCTTTTTGATTCGTTAATGCAAGGACTATCCCAACCATCGAGAGAAGCATCCTAGGATTGTATTATGTGGTATCAGAGCAACTCTAGAAGGAAGTGTTTTGTTTCTCTGAAATTTTTGATTGATCTGTTCATCTCCTTGTTCAATATTGATCAATCTGTTTTTATGTTATTGAAATCTGATAAATCTGAGAAGTTTGATCATATATCAGCTGTTTTCTTTTCATATTCACTTTGATTTCGTGTTGATCTATGTTCTTTTCAAAAATATGATAGAAATAGGGTTCCTTGATCTTGTTTCTAATAAAAACTTTTCGGATTCTTGTTGCAGAAGTTATCGATTTGCCTTATCTGAATCCGTTTAGGATTTGCAGAAATCGATTTGTTTCAGTGTTGTGATGTTGATCTATTATGTTCTGGTTACTTAATCTAAGCTTGAATCTGAACCTAAACTGGAAATCTCTCTCTGTTCTCACAAGTCTAATCTGTTTCGTATTGCTCAAGTTTGATTTGTATTTGTCTTTGGTTGAGTTCGAAATTGATCTGAGAAGTTTAGGGTGTTATTTCGTTTTGAATATGTTTCTGTCTTGTAAGTTGGTTATTTGTTTTCTCTAGATCTTGTTACTGTTGTCTGTTATTTTCTGTTACAGGTACCATGGCAGGAGATCAAAAAGAAGAACTCACTAAGGAAGAAAGGCAGTTGCTTAAAGCCATGACCAATCATCTAAATCAAACAATGAAGGATTCCGTGAACAAGATGAAGGCTAAGATTTATGAGTTTCGACAGGAGAATAGACAAAAACTTCAAGAATCTACTGGTCATAATCATGAATCTAGAAGCAGTGAGAGGATACAACGACGTGAGCATGAAGGCATAGGCAACCACAGAGATAAACTTGCTGATCAAAAGTTGAAACTTCCTCCATTCCATGACAAGGCTGATCCTGCAGCATATGTGGAGTGGCAAGAAAAGAATTGAACTATTTTTCAATTGTCAAAACTGTGCTGAAGTAAATAAGGTCCAAATAGCTAATGCTAAGTTTTGCGGTGATGCTCTAAGATGGTGGAATCAATTGGTGACGTCCAGAAGACACTATGGAAAGTACCAGTTGAAACCTTGTTTAAATTGAGGGCTATGATGCGTCATGAGTATGTCCCTAGACAGTACTACAAAGAAATACTTAAAAACAGAGAAGGATAAGACAAGAAGACACTTACTTGAAGCAGCCTGAGAGAGAGCTATACTCTTCAGACTCAGTTCAGAAAAAACAAGGCAGTATGAGATCAAATCCAACCAGTGTTATTGGTGTATCTAGCAAAATAACACGATGGGTCAGTGACGAGGACATAAGGGAGCTGTCTCAAGTGATTAAGGATATAAAGAAACAAGTCAGGAAGACCAGCACAGCACCTTCATCCATAATAGCACAGAACCAAGAGTATTTCACTTCTGTCGCAGAACTCCACTCAGCAGAACCAGAATCATCAGCACAGGCTCAAGAAGATCAAGGCGAGATTCCAAAAACCACCATTCAGAAAGATGATCAACAAGTAATGGATGACCTGTATCTTTTCAAACAGGATGATAGAAGTGGATGCACACAAGAAACCACAATCAGAGAGTGGATTGGAGCAGATGATTGTCTTTGATTCATATGATTTCTAAAAGACCTTATTGGGTACTTTTCCTATCACTCCTTTTGTTTGGAACAAGAATAGAGCAGTGGAGCTTTCAAGACAGTAATTGAGATTGAAGCATGTTTTGTTTGAGACTGGAGGAGAGTTGTGGAATCACATGAACAAGCTTATATTGATTGAGAAGAAATCAGCAGCAAAAACAATTGATTTTGGTGATCTTATATCCTCTGGAGAAAAGTTTTTGCACAGCTCAGATAAAAAGGAGTTTCACTATGAAACCACATGGATAATGAAGTAAAGTCATTATCGTATCCAACGAACCAGAAATCACAGGCAATGGCCAGCTGATCATCAAGATATTACCAGTTTGGCAAAACATGTCGGTTTGGATCATTTCAAATAGATGTTTATATCTGATTGGGTTGGATGGTTACAAACCTACTTGTGGAGACATGGAACATATTTAAGCATACCTATCATCGTTGGAGAATTCTATGCCCATGCTAGAACAATTTTGGGTCATAAGGAGTTTAAGGATAAACAAAATGCCTTGCTTCTCAACCATGTCAAGATATGGAAGCCACCAGATATGCATCAGCTTCATAATCATTGCAAAAATTATCAAACCATTAGTGGAGATGTAGAAGTCAGTGGAGAAATTTGGGAAGTGGTCACTGGATCAGGAGAAGAACTCATGTTTTCTTCTCAAATAATAGAGAAACCACCAGATAAACTTAGTCTACATCAATCTCCAAAGAAACCAACCCGAGGTATCTATCTAAATTCAAAGAAAAACATGAAACCTGATTTGCTTCCTATTAGTACAGGTAAAACTGTATTGAATTCTATTCGAAAAGAGTACCTATAATGATGACCAGAGTATCAAGAATGGGTCTTTGGCTAAGTTGGAGTCGCAAGAAGCAAACTTTAAAATCTGCCTAGCCGCCAGCTTTGACATATGAGCAGTCCAAGGATCATATTTCAACAACCAAAGGGAAATTAAGCAACAAAATAGACTGCAATAGAAACGTAACTCATCAGGGTCCCGTCGAATTGGAATCATGTCCAGAGCTTCTTATGTTTTCGAGATGCTGTGCATGTACAGCCTTCTTCTATATATTGTGCACGAAATTGAGTAATAAACCTTCATCTTTTCATCCAAAACTTGTGTTCTTATTTGTGAATTCTCTCTGAGCAATTCTCTTCTTGGTGTGTAATATTTAACAGTCATCTAGGAGTATCAAGAGTCTATTCATCCCTCTTGTGTCACCATTCGATCCACATGCCTTGAGAAACTTGAGTCTTTTTTATTCGTTTCTGCAATGATTATCCAACCATCCAGAGAAGCATCCTAAGATCAAATTATTATGTGTTTCTGCGGGAGTTATCTCATCGGGATTTTGGCCCAATGGTTTTTCTGAGTGTTTACGATCTTATCAAACGGAGTGACGAAGTCAAGCCTTCTTCCACTGCGGACTCTCGTAGTCCCGTGCGGGAAAATAGTTCTGGTCCTCGCTGTCAGGGTTTCAACCTGTTTAGCGAGAGAACTCATGAGTTTATCTTGTTCTTCTTAATCTCCTGGAAAGCCGCGGTATTAGCATTAGTGTTGACCTTAGAAACGTTTCATGATGGAGTGCTTTCAACATTGTCGTCGGCGACATTGTCATCCCAAGCTGGTTGATTGTTCCGAGCGTCTGTAGTCATATTTGACCAAGCATTTTTCTGGCTGCGAGTAAGATTGATCCGACCCCGCCCCTCCTTCTAGCGCCAAACTGTGGGAACCAAAATTCACACCATCGATTTCCATAGTCGGAGGAAATTTAAGAAACCTTAACTTTTCCCGAGGTCTTGGATTTCTGCTAAGCCAAACGTCAAGTGATCAAAATACGCAAACATACAAGATAAAAATAAAATCGAAATAAAGAGTAAAGCAATGGAGATCTTATTCCGAATATTAATATGAGCGTTTACAACAGGTAAAAGCCTCATCTGCAAGAGTTTTTGGCGTGTTCCTTGGTTCTAACCAGCTAAGACTTTGATACCTAGTTGAGTCGCAGCTCGATAACAAAAAAACGAAAGTTGCTAAATTTTATGTGTCCATGCGTCTCTCTACTTAGCTTCTCTTATATATGCGTCCAAGGTCGGTCGTCTTTCCTTTTCTGCCTATGATTTGAGTTTATCCTATCTGTGATAGTCTTCCTAATCTTCTCGATCTTTCATGAGTATCTTGGAAACTTGACATTTATCTTCTTTTTCAATGTATCTTCTGCGGAAATCAAGTAAACCATCATTGTAGTTTGGGTTCATTCTCGTCTAAAATCGTAAGTGAGATTTTACCGAGTTTTATACCTTTTTGAGCCCTCTTTTGACTTAATGTTTTTACGATTTATTTTGGAGAAGTTGTAAAATCGATCATATAGTTAAGATAACAATTGCGTTAAGTTTAGCCGTCAGTGTTTTATACGATTGATTTCAAGTTTTACGGGAAAACAACTCTTCCGTTTTGATCACAAAAATTCAACAGGAACTCTGATCGAGACGAAATAAAATCATTTTGATCAATGTGGGACTCAAAGGAGAAATTGGCAAAGAGGAGACAGTCTCCTCACCTAGGGGCTTGAAGATGCAAAGAGTGTCTCGTGGCCCATGGGCGACGAGGCTTGGAGATAGCCTCGTCGCCGTGGGGACAAGATGTGGTGGTCGTCTCTTCGCCCATGGGCGACGAGACTTGTGACGGTCTTGTCACCCGTGGGTTTGGAGACGCTGAGCGTGTCTCGTCTTGGAGATGGTCTCGTCGCACGTGGGCGATGAGACATGGCACATGTCTCGTCTCCCGTGGGTGACCAAACGTGGTGCGTGTCTTGTTGCCCACGGGCGACGAGACTCGGAGGCGAGGCGGTTGCCTTATGACTCTTGGATATCTCAGTTTCTCATCTTATCGTCTTTCTCTGGAGATTGTTTTACAAGACATCAAGCTAGATTTTTTTTACTTCGAGTCTTTGAATCTTACGAGGTTTTAGTTATCGCTTGCTTCTTTAATTCAAGAGAGGAACATTTCTCTAGTGTTTTTTAGAAATTTATTCCGCCATGACCGATTTTAACCCCAACGTAATCATATATCTATCATTGGGACAACCTCCAAAGGTGAATTGTGGTTTAGGATACAAGGGTTTTTCTCACACAGATCAATCTGATCATGATAATGTGATCAAGTTTTGTACAAAGTACTACACCTCACCTTGAAAGTAGCTCAAAGGCTGAGAAAATCCATACATCTGTAACTTGGGAAAAGGAACGAAAAGCTGAGATAAACCTACATCTTCCAAAGACTGCAATAACTCGAAGGAGTCGACGTCTGTTTTTGCTGGAATCATGCCCATAAGATTGTTTTTAGTTATTCTCGGAGAAGCCAAATTGAGCGAGCTTAGAGGATGAACCTTTGTTATGTGTAAACCAGTAGTTATGGACATGTATGGATATCTAAGAAGGATCTACATCCTAGGTTCAAGAAAGGTGTGTCACAAGCATACCAGTGTGTCATACACTCGGTTGAAAGATCAATATACTAAAATTGAAGAACCAGTTCAATGGACTAGAAGGTATTGAAACGGGACATTCCAAAAAATATCATGAAGTCTTTCACAGAGTTTTCACTCAAGCAGGGAGAGATGATACTTGATTCAGGAGTCATTTGAGTTAATATTGTGATGAGATGTACGATGCATATTGTGCTTACATGTTAATGAGATTAAGTTTTAAACTCAGTGAAAATGAGAGAATGTAAGCTCAAGAAATATGACCTTGATATGTTGTTGTAGTGGTGGAGCTTTGGTTCGTGTACTTTTGTTACACATGGAAGATAATGTGTGACACACTCTTCAGAGAATAAAAAAGAAATGTTCAAATATGATGATGTGGAATATACGTATATGTTTGGTTGACAAAATAAGCATTAAGAAAATATTATTATATCACAAATTAAAAGATTTAGTTATGCTAAAATATTGGAAATAATATGTTAGATAATTGCAAATATTATTTGATATATATCTTGGGTTTTTAATTAGAATAAGGTTACAACGTTTGATGTTGTAATTTTCAGAGAGAAACACAAAGAGTTTTGGGGTTTCCTGCCTGAGTGAATTGGTATACTTGATCAACAAGTATTGAGTCAAGCAAAGTGGATAGATTATGGATCGATCCGTGTCAAATCATGTAATTTTGATGAAGCAAGTGTGTAAGAAATCGTGTAATAAATTTCTAATAAAAGAGATACATGTTTTTGAAATTATCTTGTGCCTTGTGTTTTTCTTTAAACTCAATTCTACATAATTATGTATGCAACTACAATGTAAAGACCTAAATGCAATCTTGTATGATCATAATGAGTTAAAATGAAATACTAAAACCTATAAAAAATGAGATATATAGTATGAATATGAATGTTATTGTTCGTAGAAAAACAGTTTGAAGAAGACAAATCGGATGGGCACAAACAGTAATGAGGATTTTCTGATATATATATATAGTCACGAAGATAGCAAACAGTATACAATTATACACCAAAACATGAGTATAAAAAGAAGAAGATGAGAGATAATGCAGTCCTTCAAAAACACAAGTTTGAGGATTTTTATTTTATTTATTCTATAGAAGTATTATAAACGTGAACAAATGAAACGTCAATATTATACGCCACGGGTATTTGATATTCACGTATGAATATTTATTGTGTGGAGTCCATTGTTACTATGGGCGCATAGTAACTTCTTCCTTTTATCTCTATATAAACAATCGTTTGTGTTCGACAAAAAACATACACTCTTCTCCCTCCTTATAAAAAATTCTCTCTGTAGTAATTTATCTTATAAAGGTATTATCTTTTCTCTACATGTATAAATTTTTACAATAAATCACTACAGATAGACTTATAATTTTATTTAAGTTTCCCAATACAATAAATTATAAGTCTTTTATAACATGTTATCAGCACAATCACTATACAATTTGGTAATATTCATAAGTATCATATTTACCTTAATATAATGGCCGTTATACCTCCTATATTACTATTTATCATTTTATAGTGGCTTTGTTAATTACTATTATTTATCTATAATAATGAGGGAGGTATGTCGTTTCGTTAATAAACCTTGATTGTTAATTACACTATAATTGCTAACTTAGTTGTGCAGCTGCATAATTTGTTTCAAAATTTAATGGAAATAATTGTATCACCATAATAATATTGATAATTGAATGTTAATATATTATTAATATTATACAAATATTTGGTCACCTATATAAAAATATTATGAAATTTACTGAATTTGGTTGACTGCTTATTGCGATATTTTCATACTGATTTCCGGTTTAAACGATTTAATCCCAACAGTCACAAATAATTTTTTTTCAAAATTTTACACTTTTTCAAACGGCTATGAACAGTATTTTTCAACTATAAATACACTCATCTTTCATTCATTCAATTCATCAAAAACATTTCATCTCCTCTCAAAACTTTTAAATAATTTTCTCCTGATTTTCTTTTTTAAAAAGAGTATTCGTTTGCTTTTAGTTTTATGTGCGTTTGTAATTTTTTCTTCTGTGTACAATCTTTTCATTGGAAAATTTGGTCCGATAAAATTTAACATAAATGTCGTTCTGCTTTTCTATGCAGTGGTTTTTCCTTGTAATTTCTTGCATGATCAATATAAATGGTTCATTTAAAATATTATGAAATTCTAATAAAATTTATTATGTTTTGTTTTTAGAAAACACAAATGGCAAGATTGAGCACCGTATGGGTCCATATTTACGTTATTAACATATTTCCATATTGCATCTAAACGTTCTAATAAGGAATATTTCGTTAAATCGATTTATTTTCTACCAATATATATAATCACCTAGCTTAGTCTTTAGAAATAAGAAATATATTATGTGGCATTGTTCTCTGTGGACTCGATCCCTAAGTACTACACCTGATCTCTCTTGGCAAGAGTATTGTTTTGTGTGTTAGGATTACAAGTTAATTTGACAGTTAATTGTTAGGATATTTATACCCTGCTAGAGCAATAAATAAACACCATTGTGTCAAATTTGGTGCCGTTGCCGGGGAACATTGATCGCCATTAGATTTAATTTTGAGGATTTATTCTAGTTTTGTTGTTACTTTCAAGTTACTAAATTTTCTTTTTCTTTGTTTTTCAGGTGCATGCAAAAGAGTACCAGGAGAAACAAAGGACAAGAATTACTATTCTCAAACCCACATAAACTCGAGCATGCGATCTACAAAGAAAGACGAAAGCATTGATCGACATCACCTACTCAGCGTCGACCGATACTTATTTATGACAGCATCGACCGACATCAGAACTCTAGCATCGACCGACATTGATCACTTAGCATCGATCGACGACAACAGACGAGTTCAGATGGTTGCGCCTATAGTAGTGGTTCAGAATGAGATGGAGACTTGCATGACCTCAATGGTCATATGCGTAATGTAGTATGTCAAAAGATAGACGATCAAGGGGATGTAATCCTTGATACAGAAGAAGAAGCAGACACTGCATTATCTCAACCAGAAGCTAACGCCCCAAGCTTCTCCGAGAACGCTGGATGACTACAACCTTCCAAACAAGTTCTACGCCAAAAGATCTGCCATTCGTCTTCCAGCTTTTCAGAGAACGATTTTGAGATCAAGCCTCACTTTCTTCTGACTTTTAGCGCAGACACCTTACCATGGGTTGCGACATGAGCACCCTATGGATGATCTGGAGCGATTTGAGGATCTAGTGACCGCTATTGAAGTCAATGGAGTCCATGAAGACTATCTGTTTTGTAAGCTTTTCAAGTACTCACTTGCTGGAGAAGCTTCATATTGGCTTAAGCATCTACCACTAGGATCCCTGGCATCCTGGACTGACATCAAGAACGCTTTCTTGCATAACTTCTTTGA